>VZUI01029247.1:0-224061 GCA_013401135.1 Cettia cetti | reverse complement strand
GCTGCCGCCGCCGCCGCCGCCGCGGGGCAGCGGGCGGGCGGGTACGCGCTGGGGGACTACGGAGCTCCAGCCAACGCCGGGTACCTGTGGGGCATGAACAGCCCCGCGCCCTACCTGCAGGGCCCGCCCGGCGCCGCCGCCGCCGCCGCCGCCGCTCCCTTCCTGCCGCCCGCCTCGTACGGCTGCTCCCGGGGCGGGCAGCTCGTGGGCTCGCCCCCGGCGCCCGGCTCGCCGTCGGCGGGAGGCGCGGAGCTGAGCTGGCTGAGCCTGGCCAGCCAGGAGGAGCTGCTGAAGCTGGTGCGGCCGCCCTACTCGTACTCGGCGCTGATCGCCATGGCCATCCAGAGCGCACCCGAGAGGAAGCTCACCCTCAGCCACATCTACCAGTACGTGGCCGAGAACTTCCCCTTCTACAAGCGCAGCAAGGCCGGGTGGCAGAACAGCATCCGCCACAACCTCAGCCTCAACGACTGCTTCCGCAAGGTGCCCCGCGACGAGGACGACCCCGGTGAGGTGCCGCGCCGGGCGGGAGGGATGGCTGGGCAGCGGGGAGAGGCGGGTGCGGACGCCGGCACCGCCGTGAGAGAGGGGCGGCACCGCCGGGTCCCCTGTCCCCTTCTGGTCGGGAGCTGTCCTGACATCGCGCTCCCCGTCCCCTCGGGGCCAGCGCTCTGATGAGATCGCGTTTCTCCATCCCTTCTAGAAGGATGCTGTGATGAGAGCGCGCTCCCCGTCCCCTCGGGGCCAGGGCAGTGCGGAGACCGCGCTGCCCTGTCCCCTGACCCGGGCGCTGGGGTGTGACCATCCCCTTTGGCCCCGGCCCGGCACTGCCCCGCGGGAGGTGTAGGCGGGGGCCGGCCCCAGTCCTCTCCCCTTCCCGAGCAGCCCGGGAGCGCCGGTTGTGCAAGGCCCGGCTCCTTCGGCCCGTGATTCACGGCTCCCCTCCCTGCCCGCCGCTGTCCGGGCCGGCCCCGGGGCACAGCCGGTGCCCGGGAGTGGGCGGAGGAGGCGCGCCCGGACAGCGCTGCTCCGGCCCGGCGGGGCCGGGACGTGCCGGGCTGGAGCCTCTCGGGACGTTGTGGGGTCACTGCTCCAGTCCCGGCCGTGGGCAGGAGGCGAGTGGGGACAGCTGATGCCACCACAGCACTTCTCACCAAGGCTTGTGAGAGAGGCAGCTTGTCTGCAGCCCCCGCAGCTCAGTGCTGCTGGCCTGCCGTCCCCTCGGTGTGCCTGAGTGCGCCAGTCTCCCTCTCCATCGGCTTTTCTGTGAGCCATGGCCCGGGCACTGCCTTGTCACCCGATGCTGAGATGGCTGTAAGTGCCCCGGCCTCTGTGAGGCAGCCAGAGCAAGCGGAGCCCCTCTTCACGTTCTCTTTAGCCAGGTCAGAGGTAGAAATGCAGGTCTGTTTATGCTTTGGGAGGTCCTCCTTTTCTATGGCCTTAAGGTGCACTTGGGCATCATGAGGAAGGAAGGAGGTGGAAATGTGCTGGAGACGGGTTTTGGATCCCGTGTACTGGACAACAGAGGGAGGAGGAGCAGGTGCAGGAGAGATACAGGTTCTGATCCAGTTGGACAAGACATGGCTGCTGCTTGTCTTCAGCAGCGGGGCTCCCTGTCGCAGAAGTTGACTGTCTTTCTTGTGTCTCCTCTTTTCCACCAGGGAAGGGAAACTACTGGACCTTAGATCCCAACTGTGAGAAGATGTTTGACAACGGGAACTTCCGCCGCAAACGCAAGCGGCGCTCTGAGCCCAACGCCGCCGCCTCTGCAGCCTCCTCTCTGGGGGGCCTGAAGGCTGAGGAAGAGCGACCCATCCCAGCCACAGGCAAACCGTGTGGAAACAGCCCACCCCCAGAACTGGACCCCTCACCCTCTGCCAGGGACCATCCCAAAAGCTCCTCTCCCTCCAGTATCATTTCATCCACCCCCAGCTGTCTCAGCACCTTCTTCAGCGGCATGAGCTCCCTGAGCGGCGGGGGCAGCCGGCTGGCGGGGGGTCTCAGCAGTGACCTGCATCACAGGAACTTCTCTGCTGGACAGCTGAGCAGTGGCACTTTCACCCCTTCCAGCAGCTCTTCTCAGGAGGTGCCTTCCCCAGAGCAGCTGCAGCGTGTCGCGGGACCTTCCCCTGCCTACTACAGCTCCTTCCACCCCAGCAGCGGCAGCCAGGGAGCCCAGTACAACCACTACTACAACTTCACAGTCAACAGCCTCATCTACACTCGGGATGGGACAGAGGTGTAGGGTGCTGGGGCAGGCAGACGGCGCTGCAAAGGGAACGGGAGTTGGACCGTGCGCTTTTGCAAACAGCATTTCAACGTGGGCGCTTCCCAGGAGTTCTTCCAGGGAGACTGATCTTCTCACCTTTCAAAATAAGAACACCCCTTGAGCACCAGCAGAAGGCAGATGCAAAGTGGGTTTTTTTTCCCATCCAGGAAAATGTTAGGTGGTGTAGATGGTTTGCCATCTAAATTCTGCAGGCATGAACTGATTTGATGTTTCCAGAGGTTTCTAATCCTGAATGTAGAACAAGAAGTTTAAAAACCATAGCCATAAATTGGTATTGGCAAGAGCCAGGGGTAGACATCCAGTGAGTCTTAGAGGAGAACAAGAAAAAATAAATGAAGAGATTTCTTATGAAGTGCCTTGTACGATGTATTTAAAAAACTCTTCTGCCAGCAATTGCCTCTGTAAGCCCTTGCTTGTGTCCTGCTCCTGCAATATGCAATGCACGGGGGAATACCCTGTATAAATACCCACCCAAAATCTCCTCAAACCCATGCAGGGTCTTCCTCTGTCTGGCATATTGTACAGCAGGGCTGTGTCTTATAAAACAATCTTCTTTCCCTGAGCTTAGTACCAAAGATAACTCTAGCCACGCAGCTTTAGCACAAGAATAAACACTGGGGTATTTTTATACATATTTGTATGTAATGTAACTCTTCTGTACATACATTTCTATGTGGTTTTATATTTGTAAATTATGCTCTGGAGCTGTACTTATTTATAATGTGTTTTAACCTTTGTTAAAGTTTATTTTACTTTGTTTTCCCCACCTTACCTTTGTTGAAGTTTATTTTACTTTGTTTCCCCCCCTTTTTTTTGTTTTATTTGTTTTGAATTTTTTGTTGGTTTTGTTTTTGTTTTTAGTGTATTACTGAAACTTTTCAGGCTGAACAGCTGTTGGGAATAAAATATTAACAATTGTTAGACATTGGCCTGGTTGTTCGTCAGTACGTCTGAAGTATTTTAAAACTCTGTGGGAGACAGGTTTTTCTTTCACATCATTTGGGATAAAAGGTGTAAAAATTTATGAACAATTTCATCTGCACAGTAGGGCAGAAAGAAACCTGCTTTGCTCCCAAAGTAGACACATCTGAGTTGATATGCAGTTTCTTGGAGTCTCGCTGTGCAGTGTGGACACTCTTTCATTTTTGTTTGTTTGTTTTCCTCAACGGTCTGAATCTCAGCTGTCCTTTTTCAGCCCGGTTTAGTGAAAAAAATAAAAACTTGTAACAGTGAAAGAGGTGGGACTGGCTCCAGCATGATGCCAGCTATTCTGGCAAACTGTTTTGCAAATCAGTTTCTCTAATGGGATCGCACCTGCTTACACTGTCGGACAGTGAGGAGGTGGGACCAGTCAGCCAGAGGGTCAGGCAGCACTTCTGGGAATCCTTGATTTCCTGCTGCTGGGAAAGGAGAATGCATCATCCAGTATCCGTTATGCTAAACAACCCCTCATCCCTGCCGTTTTCTCGAGCTGTTTGTTGGGGGCTGTGTGCAGTTAGAGCACAAATGTGTCTTGATGAGGAAAGTAGCATCCGCAATGAAGTTAAGCTTGAAATTGCAGCTGTTTAACGTACAGGCATCTGCCATGATTTAAGGCCATCCCTGCAGGCTGTTCAGAAAACAAAACAGTTGGCAGTGCCTCTGCACTGGCTACCTGCAGAACATACAGGGCAGTGATGCAAGACAAACCGCTGGACTGATCCAAAATATAATGAAGCTGTGACGAAACATCAGATGACTTCCATGTGCTTGGGATCGGGACCAAGTACTTGCCCCGGCACTGGCCAGCCGCCCTTTGTGCAATTGTGACCAGAGGGTGGGTGGCAGCTCCTGCCTCTCCCCCCTCCCCCTCGCCCCTTCCCAGCACTGATACCATCTTCTTGGCTTTAGGGGTAATTCCTCCTGATTTTAATTCCATCTCAGGTGATGCAGTGGCAGCGATAATGGGAGGGAAAGAACAGACTAACACTCGGAAAAGGACAAGGTGGTCAGTCTTGTCCTGCTTCAATCCTGCCAGGTGTGGAATAGCTTTATTTGGAGTTTGGGTTGCTAAGGTTGATCTAAGGGCAGTGGAGGGATTCCCAACACCTCTGAAAGATAAAGATCCAGTCGCTAAGAAAGCCAGGAACTGCATAATTGTGTATCTAAGTGACCATCACACCCCTTCTCCATTCTGCCAGCCTGCTCTCAGACCTTAGCAAGCATTGAGCCAATGCAAGACACTGGTGTGTGTCCAGCTCACATTCACTCAGATTTTTAAAATTTCCCCTCTTCCATCAGCTGTGTCTCTGCAGGCATCACCCATAAATGTTTGAGGATGCAGAACCAATGGCAAACTCACATTGCCACTTCCATCAGCTGTATGTTTCTGCACGGTACCCATGAACTTTTTCCCCTGAGGATCCCAAATCTGACAATTTCGTATTGCAGGGTGGCCTGCACCTGGCAGTATGTCCTCAGCAATATCCCATGGCTCAACAGGGTTTGTGCCACTTCAGCTGGCAGGGGCATAGCCAGAACCTGCCAGAGCAGAATCAGATAAGGATTCACCCACCACGGTGTTCCAGCCCTGGTCCTGAGGGATGGTGGTGGGCTCAAGGGAGGCTTTGGCAGGTCTGACTGTCCCCAGTGCATCTGTCCAGCCATAAGCACCAAACCCTGCTTCTTCCAGGAAAAGCACATCCTTAGCTGGAACCAGGGAACCAGGGAACGCGGCCCCTCCTACAAAGGAGCTATCCCCGGTGTGCTCCAGGGACACTTGAGGAGATTTCAGCAAATAGGCACCCAGTCTGCGGAGGAGACAGTGAATGAGCTAATGGCAGCCTTTTAGGTTTCCTTTTGCCATTGAAAGAGGCTTCTTTTCAGCAAATCTTGGGAGAAGGGAGGGCAAGAGAATTGAGTTTAATGAAAGGCACTCAAAAGCAGCAGGGCTTTTGTCATGGGTTTAGGGATTTACCGAGACTCTGGGATTGAAGGAGGGGGAAGACAAAGGCAATTAGCCTGCTGTCCCACCCTGAGAGTCCGCACTCCCCTATAAATGCCAAGGCCATGCCTGGATTGGGCAGTTCTCCATGACAATGAGCCTCTCCCCAGCCCGGCTCAGGTGATGGCCCAGAGGCCCGGGGCATATCCCAGACCCAGGGGAGTCTGCCGAGAATTGTCTTTCCTTAGGGGAAAGGCTCAAACCTCAGACCTTCATCCTCTCTGCTCTGGCAGCTGTGGGGATCACCCCGTAAAATATGTTCTTCACAGAACTTCTGGCTTTCGGGGAGCAGTGATTTCATGCAGATTTGCACATAGCCCGCGGCTCCCAGCTGCTGGTCACTAAAGTTAAGCATCACAAGAAGTCTCATCTTTGCTTTCTCCACTCTTTTCGTCTTTCTTAAGTTTTCTCTCACTCTTTTTAGTTTTCTCCACTCATTTTAGGCATCCAGAGAGGTGCCTCCCCAGCTTGTGGTACTCGCTGTGAAACCATGGTTGTGCTGATGCCTGTAAATACAACTGCCTGGTACCTCTGCAACACTCCCAGCACACACACCTCCTAAAAAAAGGCATTGCCTGCTTGAAAAGAAGCACAGTCCAGAGGCATTTCCAGAGATGCGTTGGATCAGTAACACAGATGCTTGCTGGCTCCTACGTGTGGCATTTCTCCAGAGCGGGGTCGTTTAACTCTGCTCAGCGCTGGCCTTATCGAGCTGCCAGCAGAGGTTGGGGCAGGCACCCACTGCAGGTCTGCACTTGAGCTGCTCCGCAGTACAAAGGCTCTGCCAGTACAGCTGGATCAGCCCCGTCCCCTAGAGGAGACCCAGCTCCCATCAACAAAGGGAACTCTTGTGCCAGTGAAGTTAAACCCCCCACCCCCAGCAGCACCGGCGATGCGGGGCGGTGGGAGGGGATTCCAGAGGCAGAACAGAGCCATCCGCGCTGGGTTTCATCGCCCGCCAACTCCTTTAGAAGTGGGGCTTCAATTACTGCCACTGGCCATGGATTGTGGTTTGCTTCTCCTCTGAAGGTGGAGGCTTTGATTTGCCCTGTCACTCACCGAGTCCATGGAATTCGGCCACAATGCGTTATACCTGTACAGAAGGTTTCAATGCCTTTTTTTTTTTTTTTATGCTGATTAAGGGTGATTTTTCCCGAAGATTTTTAGGAATAGTTCAAATGATACAACAGTGTTCTAGGAAACTACAAATACCCTTGCCCTTGCCCTCCCTGTATTTCTAGAGATAAAAGAATACTTCATCAGACTTCTTGATATAAGGCTCTACAAACCCTGCAGATCTCACCTGAGTCCAATGTACGTGAATTCTGCCCAGCCCAAAAATGGAAGCTAGTCCTGTCAGTCTGGTTCTGATAGCACACAAAATAAGAAGGACAAAAGGTCATTTTTTAGCTTGACCAAAGAGAGTCATGATGAGAATCAGGCCTGCCTGATAGTCCATGGAGGGTTGACACCTCAGCTGGAAATAGCTGTGCCAGATAGAGGCTGGAATTATTAATTTCCCAATTGTTATTTGTCCTTAACCTTTGGAAAGCAAAAAGACTAATTTTATTGTCCTGCTAGAAAATCCCATCAAAATTAATTTTTGTTCTCAATTTTTTTTCCCTGATTACTGAAAGAGGGAAAACATGGATTTGTCTTTTCTTTTTTGTCCTGTTTGGCAGAAGTCTCCACCAAGCTGAATTTCCACCCCTATTCCCCCCTCAACATTTTCTATTAAAAAGAAGGTTGATGGAATGTTTTTGACCAAAATTACTGAGCGCAATATTCACCTGGGTAAGGTGACGAGAATTTGCCCCTCAAGGAATAACTGAAGTGTAATGTAAAACATCAAAGGTGTTATTTTTTTTTACCTTATACCTGAGCTATCTCTGAATCATATCAAATAATCTTCTCATTTCATAACACCATACAATGCAGGCTGAAAGTGTATGTGATCTGCTTTGTGTAGTGCTGAATGGATGATTAAACTGTCTAACCTGAGGGATAGTCATCCAGGGCCTGCCTCAAACACAGTGAAGTCAGGGGAATGACTCCCACTGACTTCAGAGGGCTTTGGAGCAGACCCACAGTCAGCCAGGCTCTCATATACTTCAGGTGGTGTCTATGAGACTGCCTGGGGACACGTAAAAGGAGTAAAGATTGCACATTTGTGAAATGAAAGTTGTAGGCCCGATCCAGGCAATTGGCTGCCCTAGAAGAGCAGAAGCTGTGTCCCTGTCTGCCCCAGCTCCTTGGATCATTTGCCCTTTCCTGCAGTCCATTGTGTCTGGGATTTATTGACAAATCAAAGCTCTCACTGTGCAGCCAATCCACGTTTGCAGTAACAGTGACGAATCACTGGTCAGGATTGATAGGTAACCTGCCTTCAAAACCCTGAAGGGGTGCTGATTTTATGTCTAATTCAAGCAAATAGCAGAGCTGAGCTGGGCCATTTCCCTCCCAGGCCAGCTTGGAGGGTGGCAGAACCCAAACCTCACCCCACCACCCCAGGGCCACCACAAAGAGTGATCCTGGAAGACGGAGGGGTAGTGTCTCAAATCCAAAACAATGCAGGGAGCCAAACTGAACACAGAGCAGAACCAAGCTTGGGCTTCCTTCAGTAAAGTGAACGATACACAAAAGGGGATGAATTGCATTCCCCATGTGTGGAAATGACATTTACATTCATGTAAGTGTTCTTCTAGTCTAGACAATGGACATCTAATGAAGCTCTCAGGGAACAGGTTCAAAGCAGACCAGAGGAGGAGGTGCCTTGCAGCTGATGGAGATACCCTGGGATCTCCCTGTTGCAGGAGATTGGGTCTCACCCTAAAAAGAAAAGCTGGCTAAGTAAGGGCAGACAAGTTGCTCTTCAGGTGCCTGAAGAGCTAATTTAGGCTAACCTTTTAGACTCCCCCAGGGCAGTAATTCATCAATAGCTACAGATATGGGACATTTGTCATGTGGGGTTGTGTATCTGGTTACAAATACTACCATGATCACCAGAAATGGAGGTTTCAAAGCAAGACACAGGCCTAATCCATAGGTGAGCATCCTTTCTCATGGGAGAAGAAAGCTTCTGCCAGGGAAATTCTTTGAGGTGGGATAGAAGTTTTGGTGAGCTTTTTTGCTCTACTTATTTTATTCCTGTTCGTGCACTGCTGTAATCTGTGCAAGCATCTTCCAGCAATGCAACATGATCAGTGTATTGTCCCTTGCCTGCTGCTAGAAGTGTAAAGCTTTTGGATTTAGTTGCCTGCTGAGCCACTTGGATGCTCGAAGGTCGATGGGATGGAAGGGGATCCATCCAAGGGTGCTGAGGAAGCTGGTGGAAGAGCTCACCAAGCCCCTCTCCATCATTTATCATCAGCCCTGGCTAACTGGGGAGGTCCCAGCTGGAGGTATCAATGTGACACCAGGATCCAGGGAAGTACAGGCCTGTCAGCCTGACCTCAGTGCCCAGCAAGGTTATGGAACAGATCATCCTGAGTGTGATCACATACAGGACAGGCAAGGGATCAGACCCAGCCAGCAAAGGGTTTGGAAAGACAGGTCCTGCCTGACCAACCTGATCTCCTTTCACGACTAGGTAACCCGCCTAGTGGATGAGGGGAAGGCTGTGGATGTGTCTACCTGGGCTTGAGCAAAGCCTTTGACACGGTCTCCACAGCACATTCCTGGAAAATCTGGCATCCCACAGCTTGGTCAGGGGCCCAGGGAGGTGGCAGAGTCACTGTCCCTGGAGGAGTTTAAGGAAAGACTGGCACCCAGTGCCATGGTCTGGTTGACCATTCAGTCATAGGACAGGCTTGGTGATCTCAGAGGTCTTTTCCAACCTAATTGTTTCTAGGATTGTGTTTTCAGGAAAATACTGTTTCTTATTTGTCCAGTCTGCTCTCCTGTTCTCCTAGAACAAGTTGTTTGTGAAGGGCAGCCTGGCTGGAGATGGCAGGAGGTGAGACCTGTGGTGCACTGAAATTTGCAGCTTCACTGTCCCCAGCACCTGGGGCAGCAGTTTTGAAACTAAGCTTAAATCATTATTTGGTCAGTAGCATCAAAAGCATCAGACAGAATGTGGCAGAAGGTTGGACAACCTTTGCTGGGCAACAGGAGAGCAAGACTCTTGAGAGAGCTGTGGTGAGATACCCTGGCCTTGTACTGCTGAAGTTACATTAGAGCCCTCTTTTGGACCAGAGATCATCTTCAAGTTCAGGGAAACAGATTTACATCCTGGTTAAGACAATGTGAGTTTGTGGCTTTCACAAGCAAAGTGAAAATAAACCACAATCTCTTCAGTCTCTTCAGACAGAGCACTCATGGGAAATGTGGGGTGGACTTTGTCCTTGCTTGCACATAAGCCCATGTGAGCTGATGGGGAGCAGCTGGGCTCTGTAGCTGAGGCAGTGTGTGACTAAACATGGGCAGATGTTGTCAAAAGATAATAAGAGCTGTCATATTTTGGTAGAGAAAAAAATAGTGTCTTCCTCCTCTCCAGCATTTGTCCCTTATCCTTGGCAAGCACAGTGGGGAAGCAGACCTGACAAGAAACCAGGAGACCCTTCAAGGAATCAGGGAATGTGTTTATTGTAATGGAACAAGAGACAGTATTTGTTTTCACTGTCCCAGGCAGGGAATATGTGAGCAGTGGGAGAACCACAGCAATGAGCACATCATGAATGTTAAGGTCATTTAGCATAACTCTGAATGCTGTTTTATTCCAGACAGCAGGTGCTTGTCACAGTGTGAAACCTCATTCCCTTCCCTGAAAAGGTGACAGTCCAAAGAGACAAGTATGACTGTGGAAGTGTTACAGGCCCTGTTTTACTGCAAGGGGTCAAGGAACATCACGGGAAAGCGATTTGTTAAAGGTCACACAGTGCTGTGGCAGAGTTTGGTGTCACATCCACACTTTGCAATACCTCCATCACTAAACTGTCCCTGCTGAGTCAGCCTGAAACACTCTGGCTTGGCTCCAAACTCATCCTTCCTTCGTGCTCTTACAGGAAAGCACAACAAACCCCAACATTTCTTGCTGAAATCTTATCTGTAATAGCTTTACACAGAGGCATGGGTGCTTCTGGGGAAACGTGGGTCCTGCTTAGGAAATCCTGCAGCATTTCATCTTCCTCCCTCCAAATCCCACAAATGAGCTGCACATCCAGGCACTGGTTTTCTCCCAAGGGATTCTCATAGGATGTAAGATGTAATCCTAGCCACAGGACAACTGGAAATGTGCTAAACCTGCCATAAATAGTATCAGGAGCTGAGAGCTGCAGTGACCAGAGATTGTGATCCCTTTCCACACATTACAAATCTACCCAGGTTTTGCAGTGAGAATATATAGTTTGCACACCACAATATTAGAAGAAAGGGTTAAAATGCCTTATGAGCTGAATCCTGCTTGGAGTCTGATAATCTAATTACAGCACTCAGGTCCCTTCTCTACCCCCAGTGCAAACCTCTTTGCATCTAGGAGTGATACCAATCTGATTCCACCCAGTTTGAGCTCTCTCCAAGCACCAGCCTTGTTTGCATTTGTGCAGCTCTGTGAAGACACTGCAATGCTCTAAGACCATCCATTCTTCCTGTTCCTGAGGGTGGAGGGGTATTTTCCCCCCGGTTTCTGGTGGACAAGTGAGCTCCTGGACTCTGGTGAAATGCTTTGGATGCAGGAATGCTGCATTCCTCCTTGCCACTAGCAATCTGTTTCCACTTGAAGTAAAAGGATGCCCAGAGTTTTTGTGAGGAGGGTGCTGGAAGCAGGAGGAAGGATGAACTGATCTCTTTTCCTGGCCAAGTCACCATGGCTGGATCCTCAGCTGCTAGGAGGTGTTGGCTCAACAAATCTAAGAAAGATTTCGACTTGTAGCAGAGGAACTGCCCCAGCTCCCTTCATGTCAGACGTCCAGGTGTGACCCTGAGCTCCCCCTGACTGTGCACAGCCCATTTCCCCTGCTGCTGACAGGGCCTGGCCATGTCTCTCATGTAGACACCCACCTGCAGACAGGTATGATCCAGTGTCTTACCTGCAAGCTGCATCCTGCCCTCCCTGCCCACCTACATGCCTGGCTCTCAGATCCTCACCAAAACTCCCCAGCTCCTTCTAACAGTGGGATTGGTTTCACCAGTTTTAGGTGTTTCCAGCACAGAGTGTCAGATGTCTACATCTGAGCTAATCACCCTTTGAACTGGTAGAGAAACTGGGTGCTGCACCTGCTTTTTTTTTATTTAATTTTTTTTTTTTTTTTTTTTTTTTTTTTTTTTTAGGTTTTCTTCAGGAATAGATTAATTTGTCCCTAGATCCCTACTGCCAATGGAGAGATTTGCTTTAGTTGTTTCAATTCTCTCTCCACAGTAAAATCAGTGTGATTAAAGCAATCAAGGGCATGAAGGGCAGGGAATCAGTTTTATTTCACCAGGCCTTCAGACTTCAGACCTTGCTGCTGCAAGCTGGGAGAGGTGGAGGGAAGGAGGGGTTAAACAGGGTAAGACAAACTCATCAGGAACCATTCATTCATTTCACTGCCCATGGAAGAGGTCCTTTTTTTCTTTGGCTCCAACACCTACAGGAGCACTGTGTTTCTCAAACTGTTGAAGAAATGAGGCCAAGTCCCTCTTCTGATGCAAATTCCTTGGGATGCATCCTGCCATTCACAGTATGGACAACTTTATTTTCTCTGAGAGCAGCACCGGGAGCCACGCTGGGCCCAGGGTGACTGAGTGACACCGAGAAATGTAATTCAATGGCTCTGATTGTGAAATGCTGCTCAAGCAGTGAAGAGGAACAGCCCACATGGACCCTCCTAACCAGTGACTTGCTCCAGTTGTCTTTCACTGGAAGGATACAGGCAAATTTCCCCAGTGCAAGTTTTCCACTGGCATTTTGCTTGAAGTCTGTCACCATCAGTCCAAAGAAGTGAAGGGAAAATCTCCCTTTTTCCTTGCCAGGGGCCAGTGGAGGAAATCTGTGTTTTCCTCCACTCTCCTCAAGGTTTTCAGTCAAGACGAAGAAGACCCTCCCAAACTATCCTTTCACATTTTGTTTTCAAAACCTGCCTGGGGTAGAAAAATCAGGACTGGGCACACCAAATCACATTTGGACTTAAAACTCTTCTGGGTTTACAAACTGTTTACAAATCTTAACTGCATTTCTAGTCCTGACACCTGTATTGAAATATACTGTATGTGTTAATTTCAAATTCCTTCCTTTATCCATAATCTTTTTCAAGTTTTCCTGCAGTCAGGTAACAAATCCAATTAGGTCCATGGATGTTTGTAGAGAGCCAAATTCAATTTTCAGCTCCAGACATTATTTTCCTTATTTTTCTTTCTTTTTCTTTCCTTTATTTTTTATATTTTAGATTTTCCTTTTTTTTTTCTTTTTTGTAGTTTTTTTTTTTCTTCATCTTTTTTCTCCTTCATATTCTTTTCCTTCCCTTCCCTCTCTAATCCTTTACTGAAGTTACACCGGTACCTGGACTCTGCTCCTCTGCACGTTCCCCTTTCTTGTGTAGGCTGAAACTGCTGGAGGTAGAGGTGTGGCAGTGATGTTTGATCTTATTTCACATTAAAACTCTTCCATCGAGGGCTGATCCCCCCACGCACACCTTCACCTTGAAGAGCATCCTGCTCTGTCAGTGCTCTGCGGGAGCCAGCAGGCAGGGTAAGGTAATACCTGGTGTAAGTAGGGCTGGCAGGATCAGTCCTCGAGCAGGCTGCCATCCCCACAGGGCATGAAATCTGTAGCCTCCTCCAAAATAAAGGTGAACGTGATGGCACTGCCTGTAGAGAGTTCATGCCTCAAAGCATATTCTGGCTCCAGCTGAGGATGAAACCTCACCAGAGCCAGGATTTTGCCTGTGAAAAAACACACAGGATACTCCCTCTGAGCCCGTGTTGTCTCTATTCCTATGAGGGCAGAACAAGGCATTAAAGAGCACGTTAATCTGCAGCCTTTTGTCTTCCCAAACACAAATGAATGGGAGTTAAGCAGTGACTGATTACATAAAGCAGAAGGGCCCTTGCTGTGTGTTAGGGACTGACAAAGATGACTCAGGTGTGAGGAGCATGCACTCCCTGAGCCGGCAGGCAGGCTGCAGGATTGTCACTGCTGCACTCACTGGAATCTAAGCAAATCCTTCCTCTCTGTCACTGTAGTGTTACAAACACTGGATAGTTTCCTCACAAAATGTTTTGAATGTCACTAGATAGAAACAGCACTTAAGGCCTCTTTTCTGCTGCCCTTCTCTGTGCCTGGTCATTTATTAACTAAGTTCTCATCTCCATGAGCTCACAGGGATGCCTAGCCCAGCCAGGCAAGCTGCCCTACTGCAGACATCTCCAGGGAAAGCACAACCCTCTCTCAGTCAGGTCTCCCACAGGACTTCTGGGCACTTGGCCTGTGATGGAGGAGCCAGCAGCTCAGAGGAGGAAAGGCTGGGAGCAGCAAACCTTGGAATGCTCTTTGCATGGCATGTTCGGGCTGGGCATGGATCATGGAATCACAGAATGGTTTGGGTTGGAAGGGACCTTGAAAATCATCCAGTTCCAGCCCCTTCCATTGACAGGGACATCTTCCACTAAACCAGGTTGATCAGAGCCCCATCCAGACTGGCCTGGAACACTTCCAAGAATGGAGCAGCCACAACTTCCATGGGCAACCTGTTCCCAGCATGCTTCACCACACTCGGAGTAAAGAATTTCAGATTTTAAGTACAGGTGTAAGCCCCTGACTGAGGAGGGTCACTTTATGGGCAGTATCCATAGCAGGGAAAGCAGGAAAGGTCATGTCTGTTCCCAAGGCATGAAGAGGTCACCCAGCCCCATCTGACCACAGGTGTGGTAGCTGGAGCAACCAGTCCTAGGTCTGGTCTCTGTAGTGCCTTCAAGCTTTCCTTTGAACAGGTTCCCAGTGGAGGCCTCCCCTATGGTGCTTCATGGGCTGTTCATTGGCCAGTGAAGGAACCAAATTTTGGCTCCTGTGGCCACAGGTAACACCACCTCCCCGGTGAACATCCAGAGATCAGTGCTTCTTTAGTCCCTCCTTCACCAGCAGGTTGGACTGGGGTACTTGGACAAGGAAAAGATATGGACAGCTGTGAGAAAAATAATCATCAAACTCCATTAAAAAATGTCAGGGAGGGGATGAGACACACAGAGAGTGATTCAGTGTGAATAGCATGGCAGACAAGCCAGAAACATGACTAATACCTAGAGGTGTGAAGAGTCAAAGGACAGGGATGAAATACAGAGGATTGTGTTAGTAGCTATGAAACTAAATACAATCAGCTGAAGTAGAATGGTTGCTCCCCAGCTCCTCCATTGCCATTATTTGTGATAATTTTAAAGACAATATTTGCTAGAGACACAAAATGGCCCACTGGGAGAACACTGGAAGTTTCTGAGGAAGAGTGGTTTCTGTACCTGCTCCTACCACTCCTAATCATTTGGCATTTGACACCACCTCAGTGACAAACAGTGTCATGTGTCTCCAGCTTTCTGAGGGTCTGTGGCTGTTTCACTCTGCTGCACCCACACTGAGCACAGGGGTTCTTTCTCCAGCAAATTGGGATGTCTGCTAAAGCCTGGTAAAGTGCATCATGATTATTGATCCATTTATCTCACCAAGTGCTTTTCAGGGTTTATCAGGGCTCTTTAGACTGTGGGGAAGGACAATATTTCATCTCTACATTAAAGGGGTAAATTCTTGAGGAAGCAAGAAGGACTTGCATTGCAATAACTGGTGGGGACCATGAAGGGTGGTGTCTTCATCAACTGGAGTGGCTCCAGCACCTCAGAGTCCTTCCAGAATTGAGGGGTTCAGAGCTGGACACAGCAGTCAGAGTTTGGCCTCACCATGCCCAGCACAGGGGGACAATCACTGCTGCTGAGACAGGCCAGGTGCCATTGGCCTTCTTGGGAAAGATTGGCTGCTGTTGACCAGCACCACCAGGTCCTTTTCCACTGGGCCACTTTCCACCCACTCAGCCCCTGCCCTGGAGTTCTGCAGGGGGTTGTTGTGGCCAAAGTGCAGGCCCAGCACTTGCCCTTGTTGAACCCCAGACCACTGGCCTTGGTCCGTCCATCCAGCCTGTCCAGATCCTTCCTGCCCTCCTGCAGATCAACCCTCCCACCCAGCTTGGTGTCCTCTCCAAGCTGACTGAGGGTACCTCCCCCCCCCCATCCAGATTAGCAATGAAGAGATTAAGCAGAACTGGCCCCAGAACTGTTCCCCTGGAGATCACCAGCTGTCACACTCCACCAGCTGGATGTGGCTCCAGGCCCCACTGCTCCCTGGGCCTGGCCATCCAGCCAGATTTTCACCCTGCAAACTCTGCACCCATCCACGCCACGAGCTGCCAGTTTCTCCAGGAGAGCACTGTGGGAAGGGTGTCAAAGGCTTTCCTAGAGTCCAGGTTGACAACATTCACAGCCTTTTCCTCATCCTTAGTGTGTCACCTTGTCAGAGAAGGGCATCAGGTTATTCAAGCAGGACCTGCCTTTCACAAGATTGCTAAAGGAGTCACTGATACCTCTAGACTCTATCTCAATTTAACTGAAATTCATCTTGGACATTTCTTTTTGGTGGGTTACCTCAACAGTGACTCTGTCCTATTCATATTAGGTGTAGTCCTAATTGTGGAATATCCCAGTTAGCTGTGGCTCTGAGGTCATGGCAAGGTGCAATGTAGTGCCATCAGCATCCCAAATGTCCTGTGGCTGGATAACACCTGGCCACTCTCAGTTCCCACAAGGACATGTGACATAACCTGGACATAACCTGAACATGAGCCATGGTGGCTGGGTACCCACATCTTCCCCTGCTCCCATGTTCTGCCACCATAAACACAGATAATCCCCAGCTCATGCTCAATCAGTTCTCCTGAAACCACTTCATGGGCTTAAATTTAAGCTCTGCTTTATGACCGAGGGAGCACAATCCTTGCAAAGCTCCAGTAATCATAATACGTGGAGGCAGAATTGATACATGTGGGCTTTTTCTATCACTCAATTAAATGGTTAGTTTATGCAACATGCCGTCTTTTTGAATCAAAGCTGGGTCACTGTTAGGCTGAGGTAACATTAATTATTTTTCCGCTTGTCGGATCCCATGAAAAGGATGTGAAAATGGCCTGTTTATGAAAGAGTGCGGGCAAAGGCTGTGAGCTGATTATGTCAAACATATTCAAAGCTTCCTCTGCAAAAGGGATTGTGATCAACAAAGCATAGCCCACACCTGCACCCATTTCACAATGAAAGTTGTTAGGACCATGAACCTATTGGGGGAAAAGAGAAGTTGCATTAACCCTTTTGGGGAACGGGATCCTCCACGGTAGGATTTACACAGACAAAGTTGCTTTTCGTATGCCCTCAAGTGGATCCCAAGAACATTACCCCAGGAGCAAAACCAGTCTTTGCCTCCTAACTTTTTCCATGCATTGGCTTTTCTAAGATGGATGGAGCCATCAGTTTGATGCATTTCCTCCTGCTCTTTGCTGAGTTCCAAAGGGAGTTGCAGAGAAGAGCTGTCTGTGCTGAAAGAGCAGAAAAGCAGTGCAAGCTCAGTCCCAAAAGTTCTGTTCAGGGCAATGCTGGCACCCTCAGGGCAAGTGCCTATCACAGGAATCACAGTGCTGGAGTCAGGCCACCTCCTTAATAAAAAATGTATCAGCCTGGAAGGCAGGAAGAGAGAGAGGTGTGCTCTCAGGGAAAGCTGAACTGCATCCCAGCTGCAGGGTAGTTACCATGCCCCATTTTTTTTACCTACCCCATTTTCTTGCAGTGCTGTTGGTTATACTGCTGCTGGATAAGATGGTCTGAATTCAGCACTGAGCCTGGCTGGAGCAGGAGGCTGGACCAGAGTTGTCCTGTGGTCCCCATCAACCCAGGTGATGCTGTGACAGGTAGAGATGTGTCCTCATGAATTCCTGTGAGATTCATGAGGCTCAGGGCAACCTTGCATGTGCTGCTCTCTGGGAGAAGATGGGACAGAGCAGTGTGCCAGCATCTCTCTCTACATGCTTTGTATCTGCTCTCCCTTTTCTCTTTTGAGTGGCAATAGAAAATAGATTTACAGCAAGTGTGATCTCCCTGACAGCCTGTGGTGAACCCTGGCCAGGTCACAGTGCAAGCTCAAAAGGCAAAGTGGGTGCACTCATTGGCATTTTCCTGCAGCACCCCAGGAACTGTGCAGAAAAGAGCTCAACATTCAGAATCCTGGTATCTGGCCAGAAATACCATTTTTTTTTGGAGCTGCCAGAAGGTCACAATCCCACCTGAGTGGGAATTTTCAGCTCATCCTGTTGTCTGGTACAGATGAGCCCTCCATGAGCAGATGAGCTCTATGACAAACTCCTCTGAAACTATCTGAAGTCAACTCTGGCACACAAGATCCACCCCAGGATAAAAATGGTACTAAAAATTCAAATTTCTGTTCATGCCTTCTGTGGTTCAGCAGATTTTCCTGGCTCTGTCCTCTAAATCCTTTCTGGCTCCTGTGCCAACTCAGTATTGTCTTATGGCAAGACCTGTGACAATCCCTTAATTCAGCAAAACTTCTACTGATTAATGTAAGAATTCTGCCTTAATAAGGATGCCATAGACTAATTACATTTGTTCTAATTAATGCTCCTGAGGGGAGATCTAGAAATGGCCTGCTAAGCATCACATAAAATAAAACCAGATTAAGGAAAATCTCCACCTGACTCTTATCAAGTTTGAAGTTTTCCCTGATTCATTGCATGATGGTAAAGAAATATTCCTCCTGTAGGCAGATTTTCCAGAACTATTTCCCCACATATGTTCATGTAAAATAGTGTTGAAATAATTCCACCCTGAGTACAGAGCAAGAGTAATTACACAATAAACCTCTAAAACTCTCATGTTTTAACATCTTCAGGCTGGGTTTTGGAGTCTTTAAAAATGAAATGCTATAAAAAAACATTGGCTAAATGCCCTTTGGTTGGGTTCTAGTCTTATCTCTGAGCTATGGGAAGTGGAAATGAGTAAGAAAATAAGGCATGTTGCAAAGAGGTGTCAGTGACTCAGGTAAGAAGGTGAGGAGGTAATTTTTCATTAACAAGTGTTCTCAAAGATACTTTAACCTTGTTTGGAAACAAACAATCAAACAAAACCTCGAAATACATAATCTAGCAATCCTCATAATTAGCATGGAGCAAGGAAAAGTGAGTTGGGTAAACAAAAACTCAGCTAGGAAACTGTTCTTGATTAATATGAACAGCAGTCGTTGGAATAATTGCTTTATTTAAAAATCCTTTTTTTTGTCTTTTAACAATTTAAATCTCTTCCCTCAGGAGTTTAAAAGAGCTTCAAATATTTAAAAGGAGTAGAGGGTGAGAGCACTTTAGTTTAACAAATGCTACTAACTCTTTTGAGAGCATAATGAAAGACTTTATAAGTGATGGAGAATAGTCACTATTTGATTGTAATTATGTAGAAATACACCAGATCTCTCAACAGTATTTGTGAGGGTCATTACACAAATCAGACTATGGCTTTCTGCACAATAGTTGGTTCAATCATGAATACACCCCTTTAGAAACTAGTATTTCCCACTTGCAGGATATTCTCATTTCAGTTATTTATTCCTAAAACTTTATTGAAAACCTAAAATTATACCTGGAAATTATACCCTGCAAAATGTTTACAAAAGTGTCAAAAGTGTCAGCATGTGGGCATATTTTCAATTTTTTTTTCCCAAAATCTTAGTGCTTTAATGCACTAAGTGGTACTTTAAGACAAAATGTTTCATTTTGATTTTGAAATTTTTTCCCCTTAGAAAAAAAAACCAAACAAACTAAAAATGCTTTTTAAACTAATAACTACTCATGAAAACTTTGTGGTGAGAAAACAGCAAGATAAGACCAAACCAGCTTTTAAAGGGGCTTAAATATTTGTGAAAAAAATGTAAACATAAACCCTGTCTGAAGAAAAGTTTCTGTTTCCAGGATGTGACATTTAAAAGCAATCTCCTCTGGCTGAGAGCAGCTGCTAATGCCAACGGCCCTTGGCAGTCTCTGCAGCTTCTCTCCCTCCAGTCTCTCCTGCAGGTGGGACTTTGCCAGCTCCAGGCACTGTGGAATTGTGCTGGTGCTGTGTGGGCTGGTGTGGACACCAGTGCAACATGGCCAGCAAGGCTTCTTGAGCAATCCCTGCTCTACCTGGAGACTCATTTTTTCCCAAAAATTATTTCTGCTCCTGGAGTACAGATCAAGGTGCAGCATGCTCAGGGGCCAAATAGGTGACAGTCATCTGATCACAGGCAAGTGTCTGCCCAGCCCCTTGCTCCATCTGAGCCAGCCCTGGGCTCCTCTTCTCATCATGGAAGAGAAACTGGATTTCTCAGGGCCTCTTTAATTCAATATCTGCATCTGACTGATGAAACAAGCCTGACTTGGCAGCTCAGGAGCAGACATATTCCATACAGACATCTGCAATTAGGTGAGGTGAATCCTGACTATCTGTCCACAACTGGTTTGGCTATTCCTTTCCCTTGGAAAACCACTGGAATACCTGACAAGCAGTCCAGGAGCAGGAGAGCTCCTCAGGCACTGCCCACAACATTTACCCACTGTGACATCTGGGACATCAGCACCATGAGCTGCCTTTTCTCAGCGTTTTTCTCTTTCAGTGTGGAACTGAAGTGAGGACTCAAACCCTGTAATAGCACAGATATAAGAACTACAGCATATATACAACTCCAGCTAAATTCTATGGGGGCTCCTAATATACCTTTTTTTGTCTTAGACAAATGTGCCCTGAATTATTCATCCTCATGTTTGCATCACACCTTTGTGGGACAGCAGAGACCCCCTCTCTGCTGAGCCTGGCTCAGAAGGTCCAGTATCACTCCACAGGTGATGTCCACAAACCCTGTCCTTAGTCTGGGAATAGGAAAGTGGCATTCTGGCACAAGTGCAAAGCAGAAGTGAAGTGTTATTGTCATCTTAGATTGTTGGGCAGCCAAGATAACACCAACATGTCAGAGGGAAGGAGAGGATGACAATTATTTGTAACCTCTCTCCCCATCACTGGAGGAGTTTTTTCATGACATGTGGTTTGTTTGGGTTTTCTTCATTGGAGCTGAGTTCCAAACATGTAGTGAATGGAATCAAAAGCTGCTTGCTTACCTTTGGATTTTCATCTGGAGATGTAGCTTCTCTATCTCTTTGTATTTCTCCTTTTTCCACATCTTTCTCCAGCATCTCCAGTGGCAGATGCAGTTTCCTCTCAAAGGAAATGCCAGCAGGACATTTTCCTTCTCCTCCAAGGGCTTGAGTCATAATTATATATGGAAAGATACACAAGAGATTATAAAAGGAGTAGCAGGCAGCCAAAACCAAACTGATTTATGTGTATTGTGTGACATATGGCAACATGAGACAAGATCTCTGGCTTATGGGCACTGGCAAGACGTGAGGTGCCTCCTATGGCAATGCCTTGTGTTTGCAGAGCTCCCATTTCTGCTGCTCTGTTCTGGTTTTTTTTTCACTTCATCTTCAGGCCTTCAATGAGAGGATCCCAATCTTCCTTGGCCAGTTCTGACTCAGGCCCTGCTTAGACACGTGCACAGGTGAGAGGCACAGAGCTTTCAGGGATAAAGCATCTCAGGGAACAATTTTATTCCATTTTCACAGACCGTAAATGCAGATAGTGAGATGCTGTTTATCTACCTCAGAAGGGAGTGTGAGGACAAGTTAGTGTTTAAAGCACCATGTAGTTGTTGGTTACTTTTTCTATTGTCATGAAAAGTGAGAACACAGAGCAGGCAGTCTGGCTCAGATCACCACTCTGCCTGGCCCAGTCATGTCTCCAACTGGACCAAGAGCAAGGTTTTGGGAAAGGGTTATCAGCATAAATCAAGACCCTTGTCTTTACCTTTATGTAGCCTTCACCTGTCTCCCACTAAGCTGAAATAATAGCAAAGGTTTGACTACGGCCTTAATTGCCTTCCCTTTCTTTATCTCTCTTTTCCTGGAAATGAGAAACCATGTGAGACAGGGAAGTCAGGAGGTGTCTGCTGTCAATGGGAAAAGCAGTTCTCAGTCAAAGGCAGCGGGGCAAACCTGCTTCCTACAACCAGGAAGGGAGTGGAAATTTCCATGGGGCTGGTGCTTGTGGGTCCCACCAGTCTTACCTGCAAACCCTCTACCTTTGATTCCAAGATCTGCTCACAATGGACTTTTTAATGCATCATTCTGCCTTTGATGAGTACTGCCAGATTATTTTTCTTATCTGACTTAGGAAAGATCTGACAGGATCAGTTAGTTAGCTCCAGGGTAGGTTCTTTGAAAAGCAATGATTTAACAGGGCTTTCTTTTACCTCCTCTTGGGGTTCTCCAAACTTTCTGGTTTATCCAGCTCTCTGATACACAGCACTGCCCTCAGGGATGCCTGGACAGGCTCTGTCGAGGTGCTGGCACAGCCTGACCCATGGCTGTAATTGCTCCCTCAGTGGGGCCACGAGGCTGTGGAGAGCATCTCCAAATACAGCCCCAGGACAAGGGGAAGCCTCTTTGGGCAGCACGGAGGTCCAAGGTGCTTGGAGCTAGCAAGGGGGTAAGCACTGAGTTAATCTGCACTAAAAGTGGCTGCCAGAAAGCTCTGGCTGTGCATTCCTCTCCCCTTTTGGCCTCTGCACAGCCCTCTGCGAGGGTGGAGGGAGAAATGATTCCCGCTCAGCTGGAGCTGGAGGCCAATAAACACTCAGTGCTCAGCTGAGTGCCCAAGTTGCAGTGTTTGCTGGGATGGAGGGGACTTCAGCAGCCATCCCAGACAGCTGGAACACTGGCAGGAGAATCTGAGAGACACCAGGTCTCAGCAAACACCAGGCAGCTGGGTCTCCCCCGTGGGAAAGGCTGCTCCACGGTGAGAGGTGTAGCTGGAAGAGCTGTGGTGTGGGACTGGTGGCTTGTGGCACTGTCAAACACAGAGTGGCTCACGGAGGGGTCGCATGCTTGAGCAGACCCGAGCAATTCACAGTCAGAGCTATCAAAGCAATGACCCAGCTCTTTTAACACGCTGTCTGAAATCGTGTTCAGAAACTATAACACAAAATTTTAATGCTCCATTGTATTGTTACAGGCAGGCCAACAATGATGTTTTACATCTACGCGTCACCTTCCACACCAGAGAATCCCATTGGGAAGGTCTGGAGCGAGTTCAGGGAACTCTGGGGGCTAATGGCATTATGTAAAATGTCCATACAGGCACACAGCAGCTCAGTGAAGTATAATCCTGGTCTCCTTCCAAAGCTGGAAGAATTTTAATGGGGGAAGACAATAATTTCATAGACTAGGGACACACAGAGGATTTTGGATTTACCAAATTTGCTGCCTGTACCTAAGCTAACGCTCTCACTGTAGCCCTGTTGAGTAAAGGGAAGGCAGAGACATCCCATCACCATCCAAACCAGTGCAAGGAGATGGACAAGACCATTGATCATCAGCAAGAAGGTGGAGAGACACTCCAGAGTTAGGATGACTGGAAAGCCCTTTAAGGAAAAAAGGGAGTCCAGGCAGGAGAGAGGAAAAGAAGCTGTGGGGAGAGGGAGGGGGCTGTGGGAACAGCACAGGGCTTGCAGCAATGGGGCTGCTTGTCTGCTGGGAGGTTTGCCATTTGTCCAGATTGGAGCTGGTGATACAGCAAAGCTCTTTCTCTCTTCACTTATTGTTATTCAGACAGATAGAGCGTTTCTTTGGTTGCCATACAGAATGAATTTCAGATGTGATGCCAGAGGATATTCGATATGAGATCTAAACAGAGCTGTGTGTAAATTCATAGTGCTGTCTGTGCCGGAACATGTTGCAAGACTTTGAATCTTGCTCTGCTTTAGTGCCATCAGATACACCTTAATGCAAGTGTAACACGCCCAGCTAAAGAAAAGATGTGACACCCTTGCTGTAAAGCTAAGAGAAAACTCACCAAAAGGGAACAATCCCATCTGGCAAAGCCTCAATTAGCTCAGGGGAAATTCAACATTGAGAGTGTGTAAGTGCTCAGGGTGCCCAGCACAGAGGGTATGGAGGGAATTCTCGAGCAGAGAGGGAAAGGAGGCGTTGGCAGCAAGGTGCTTTAGATAACATTGCTCCTGATCTTGCCTGAGATTCACCCTCTGCTCTGAGGCTGGGAACAGCTCTCCTGGATTCACCTGTCTGGATAAGGATCCTCCTGCCTCTGGCTCTGCACTGCCGCCCTTCCTGCCCAGGGAATTGCACTTTAATCCCCACTCCTTAAAATGTTTCCTTCATGCAATTTATTTGGGAAAGCTTAATTAGGCAATCTGGGCCCTGTGCAGTCCTCACACCCAGTGTAAATGTAGCTGAGCTGGATTTCACATCTGTGGCCATCACCACATTTTCTGCCCCTTCAGGCAGTGGAACCCTAAGGTGTTTTAAAATGTGTGTACCCACCTAAGTTTCTTCTTATGCAGGTGTCTGCCCCCCTCTGTGTGTTTGGCTGTTGCTGAAGGGAAAATCTTCTGCAGATTAAACATGGAAATCTACTCATGCAGAAATTAGAACTCCCTACATCCAGATCACTTCAGTTTTCTTCCCCTCCTTTTCCAAGCATGCTATCATTTGGCTGTCTGTCCCGGAATGGGATGCAGCACATGCCCAACAAAATCTTCGTGCTCTGCAGATGGAGCAGGGTGCCTTTAGCAGATTCTTCATCAGACACCAAGATGGGAGTTGTGTATTAAAAGGTAATTGCTTTTACATGGTTTCCTGTAATTTTAATTTTAAAGTGTGCAGAAAATAGACTAGATGCCCTTGGTGTATTTTTTGTTAATACTCATCATCTCCCAAGTGATAATTCAGTATGCAGAACATGAAGAACTAGAGAAGAGACTCTGAAACCTGCCCAGAGAATGTCAGCCTACAGTCAACATTCTGCAGTACTGTGGTGATCTCCATACAGGTCCAGCACTCTCTGTCATTCACTTTCTGGGGGAAAGGGGAAGCCCATGGTCAGTTTTCACAGCTGGCCCCATAAAATTAACTCAAGTGGTTGTGATGGTGTCAGATTTGAATAGCTTGCAGCACCCAAATTTTTTTTTAACCACAGAATCATTTAATCCATCATGGTGGAGAATGGGATTTCTGACATCTGTTTTCACTTTTAGATGTGCAGGATAATTGTCTTGCTATCAGTATGGACTTCTCCATTCAGACTGAGCATCATTGCTGTCACTTAATCCCTTAGCCTTTTTATGGGAGTGATCCTGCAAAATGACAGCTGGCACTGAAGGTGGCACTGAGAGGAATGGCCACAGGAAAGATGGGGGTGTGATGAACAATATGAGTGACACTGCAAGTGACCAGACTGTTGGACACCTTTCACTGCAAAAGCAGCTCTCCATGCCCCACAGCTGCCTTCCTGACCTGCAGCCATTCCTTTTTATCAGACAAATGAGGGTTTGACCCTGTTTTTCTGATGGTTCACCATTACGGGAACATTCACACCCAGAGCAATTTTGTGGTCAGAGCACTGGGCTAATAAGCAGAAAATTAAGTTAAATTGTGGCTTTGGAATAGATACCTACATGCCCATGAGCCAGCTCCCCATCTAGAAAATGAACATATTAATACTTTCTTACTCTATTGATTGTCTTCTGTGCTTACCCCAGAAGATGTCTGTCAGGATGGTCTTTAGTTGTAGAGTAATTGAGAGGAGGAGTCTGAATTTGGTCAGCCCCTGTGGCCACTACTGTGCCTCTTCCCTCCCTCTGCACCAGCCCTCACAGCCCAGCAGGTAAGTTCCTCTACAATATGATGACAAAAATTAAGTATTATCTAAGACAAAATCTGAAGGCCCACCAGCATTTTGGTTTTGGGAGGTGACTGCCTACAGTTCCTGCTTCTGCTGTGACACAGAGCTTCTGACCAGCCCAGAAATACACTTCTGTTTCATTTCTTGATTATTTAAGTATATTGGATTGCTAAAAATGAAAATACATGTTCAGTGCTGGGCACAATGAAGGGACAAGGGGTCAGCCATGGTGATGATCTGGAGTGTGAGAGCCTCTACATGTAAAAGAGGAAATTTTTTTCTGTACAGGAGAGGATCTCGTGTACTCAATGCACACAGAAGACAGTCAATGGTTCACCTCAAGAATCAAAAACTTCCTGTCCTCAAAACTTCCCTGAGACAGTAAATGGACTCTGCCCATAATTTAATTAAACACTCTAGATACTATTTCACATGCAACTTGACATATGTTGAGTTACTCTGCCCATCCCATGATAATGATTCAGTACAAAATGTACATGCATAGTACAATGAAAATGAACAGGAAGGGCAAAGGAGAATCTAAATGCAGGTAACAATTAACTGTGGATGAAGAGCCATTATGGTCACTGTTCAATGACCTGCAGACACCACACTCTATGCAATAACTGATTATTCCCTTCTTCAGCTGATCCCACTTCAGGTCCCCTGCTGCTTTTTGCAGCTTTTACAAATAACAGAGTAGTAATTCTCAACTCCAAGAGGTGAAACCTGAAGACATTTACCTATGTGCCTTTCCTGTCTGTTGGTGGAAGCTCTAACTACAAATCTGAGTTCAAGCCCAGAGGAATGAGCAGTTGATAGCAAAAAAAAAACCAAACTGTATCAATCTTAACCTACAAGGAAAGACAGAACAAAGAGGGATTGCTTAGCATAAGGAGGAGAGGACAGAGTGGAAATGGGCTGTTGGCCTTTGAATATGTAAAAAGCTGCAGTGGAAAAGAAGGGAATGGTCTGTTCTTTGTGTCCATGGAGCAGCACGAGCAGTAGTTGTGTCTGAATTCATGGTAACCATTAGGAAACATTTCCAGCAGCGAGGTCAGGATGCACTGAGGTGGTTTTGCTGAGCAGATTGGGATGCCTGCAGTACTGGACACCTACAGAAAGTCTACCCAGTTTACAGAAAAGACTTCTTGTGTGGAGATTGAGTTTTTTAAGTCCCTTGTAGACCAGTTAGGATGCCAAAAGTTAATGCATTGGTTAGATAAATGGATTTCTAATATCTCTGCACCTTTTTTTCCCTATAATTTTAAAATTGAAGATGGCAGAATTCATGTCCCTGGATTGACAACTGTAATAATCAGACAAGGAAAAAAATAAATAAAAAAGCAGTAATAGGATTACCTGAGCATCACAGTTTGCCAGACCAGGATATAAAAGACAAAATTAATAAATCATGATAGAAACTCAGAAGTTACTGAATCTGAAGAGCAGCCAAAGCTCTCCATTTAGTCCTTGTCTCATCAAACTGGTGAGCAAGAATGTAATCATGCAGTTCAACATGCCTTCAGCTTGTGTGTGCACTTGGTATGTACTCAAATATATGTGTGAATATATGTGTGTTTGCACACTCTAATTTCCAGATTTATTTATTTCCAGATTTTATTTTGATAATGGTAATGGTGTAATAATGAATGCAGAGTGAAATCCCTGTTTTCCAAAATACACTTGTTCTCAATCAAAAGCAAAAGTTTATTTAGCCATTCTTACGATAATGGATGTTCCATTCAGAACAGATATGTAAACACATTTTAGCAGCAAAACTCATCCCTGAATTTTTAACTACGCACATTTTCAATTGTGTCCATATTAAGATTAGAGACAAAATGCTATTTCTTCTGATTTTGGGATACTGGCAAACATAATTAATCATTTACTTCTCTACATTCTCTACATTTGTGATTACACAAAGTTAAAACTGCATGACATATTCAGGTATAATGTAGCATTTATGGTGAATTGTGTCTTTTTAAGACCTTACATAGACAGGAAGCATGGAGATCAATGATCACTAGCTACAAAAAAATCACAGGTCTTTTGAAGCTGTGAGCATTAAAATGTCACAGGCTGCTGAGTGACAGTATATTAAAATTTACAGCCACAACACACACTTGATGATATTTTTTTATTAAAAGAATAGTTAATATTGCTGTGCATTACTTATTTTTCATGTGCACAGGTAGATTTTAGAAGTCCAGATATTATTATGTCGTTAGGAAGCTGACACTGCTGTACTGCTCTTGCATTTGTTGTCACTTGAGGACATGTGGGCCAACCAATAATGGGTTTCTGTGGTCCTTAATGAAGGACATTTCCTGAGCAATAGGCAGAATTCGCTCCATGTCAAAAATTGTTATATATTAGGCGACAGTGGCAGCAGTAACTGCTTGTGATCATATCCCCTGAGTAGGTAACTCTACACTGAGCTTTGTACAGTTAACTTGTAAACATTCCTGGGGAGGGGGATTCCTCTTGGGAGTCAGCTTTGTAATGGAGAACATTGCTAACCTTGGCTTGGTTGGGAATTTATACTATTTCCAATTCCTCCTTCCTGCAGTGTCCATGCCAAAGTACAAGTGCTTTCTGCTAAAATAATTAAATCCATGAATTGCATTCACTTGTACCTACACCAGAAATTCCTCAGCATCCTTCAGATGCCAGCTGACAGCATTCCTTGCTTCCTCTCATGGGCTGGTAAGCTGGACACAGCTTTTTCTCATCTTTCCCCCTAACACAGCCTCTGCAAGGACTTCACACACAGACTGTCCTCAGCACTGCATGTCTGAGGTCCCAAATACCCTGAAGCCTCCCAGTCCCTGGAAGCTGCTCCGTGCAAGTTAAATTGATTTTGGCACACCTCAAAAATTATTTTGCAGTTTAAGACCTTAAACACCAGACTTCTAAACTTGAAAATTATGCCTTGACTGCTCTTCCCTCCTGTTTCCCAAGGTGTGTGGCAGACACAGCTCAGTGGAGTTACACCGGTGCCATTTGCAGGGCAAAGAGGAAGCAGCAGGATACAATAATGCCCTTGGATGTGACTTCTGCGGGATGATGACATTCTCTGTGCCTGGGCTGTCCTCTTATCCTAGGAAGCAAGATGTTGGCTCAAGTTCAGGTGCACACAGGCCTGTGGAGCCCTGGTCACTACTAGCACAGCCACCACAGCCCTGGGAGAGCTGTCAGAGGGAAACACAGATCTCAGGGGCAACAGAGCTTCCCAGAAACCTGAAATGAAGGACAAGTGTAAGGACTGAGTCCTGCTATTGCTATTCTTTTGCTAATGTGCTCCGCGCTGCTCTCTTTATAAATTACTGAATTATCCTTAGGAACAAAAGGTATTAGGGTCCTGCAAGCTTCTCTCAGTTTGTGGTAGGACTAATTCATTAATGTGGCTCCAACAGGAATGTGTGCAATGTTCTTTCTAATTGGACATGACTGGTCAAGAATGACTTGGCCTCCATCCAGATCACACTGTCACTTATGCTGTATAATAAGCTACTACTACTGGCCCATGAATCAATTTTTAAACAATCTCCAGTAATGAACTTGGACGGCCCATTGTTGTTGACAAAGAAATGCACAGTCCTGCTATTGTCAAGGGGCTCAATTATGGGTTCTTGCTGATAAAATAGAGGAGGGGGAAAAGGGGGGGCGGTCTACGGACAGTAGTGACAGACTGAAAGAAGTGTTTCATCTCTGGGGTCCTTACAGAGGATGACAAGCCAAAAGGTCAGTTTCATAGAGGTTTAACTTGAAATGTCTGAGGACAAAAAAGGCATCTAGAATCATTAGGAAATGTGAAGTTTGACTTGCACCATTGGAAATCCTTAATATATTATTTTAACTGTAGAACTGACAAACTCTTTGCCCACTGGGTGGGAAAGAGAGGTTAAGGAAAGTAAGAGCTTTATATTTCTCCAGTGGGGGGGAATAAAAAGGTTAATTTTAGTAACTCTGGGAAGAGTCTGTGAGGAAACTGTCAATGTTTCAGCCCATTTACCATTGTCCTGAGCCAGCGGAGTCAACGCGGTTAGCGGCAGAGGCTGCTGCCGGCGCTGGCTGCTGGGCGCCAGGCTCCCGGTGCTTTCCCCTCAAATAACCTCACCAGTCACCGAAATGTCAGGGCTCTGCCCAGTTCCCCCTGCCTGAACCAGCCTCATCAGCACGGCAGTGCTGCTTCAGCGCTGCACACTTTGTTCAGAATTACTCGCACGTTACCGGGATTCCCTGAGCCCGGCGGCGTAAAGAGCAGGAATATCTCTGCACCGGTTCTCAGCAGCTGGGTCTGGCATGGAAAAAGAAGTGCTTGAAATACTCTTCCTGGCTGAACAACACCTTACAAAGTAAGCTCCTTGTTATGCCCACATGGGGCCACAGTTACCAACTCTTTTTTTTTTAAGTTTTAAAAACGCTGTGCAAAGTCAGGGAGTGGATACCAGGTTTCTTCCAGAAGCAGAGGACACTGCTGTGGTCCCACAGAAGAGTGCCCACCCAAGTTAAAAAAAAAAAATAAAAATCAAGCAGGGTGAAGATTTCCAAGTGAATATGTGCACTGGGCCCATGAGTAAAATCTTCCTTTCCTGGTGATTTCTGTGCAAAGATGGAGGAAAAGGGCACAGGGGGGCCTGTAGTAGGCAACTCCACTATGTACTTCCCAGGAGGATGAGTCTTCTCTCCATCTGGATAAGAAACCTTGTCTCCATTCCCCAGCCACAAGGCAGGACAATCTGAGTGCTTCTGAAAGGCCAGCCTTGAGCAAGAGCAGTGGGTGGGATGAGATGAGGAGCGGCCCAGCAGGGAAGTGGGGAACTAAGCAGGAGTGAATCTGGACATGCAAGGCTGATGCCTGCTCAGAGGTGGAGTCTGAGCCACACCTGCTGCTGTGAAGGCTTCTGGGGCTTGCCCAGCAGATGGGCTCTCCTCACAGGATAGTCCTTCCAAAGCCCTTCAGCAGAAAGGGGAGGGAAGGTGCTGAGGACTCCATGCCCAGCACACCCCAACACCAGCTTGAGTCAGGGAGAGATGCTCCAGGACCACACGTGGCAGCACACAGGGACCTGGTAGAGCACGTTGTGCAGAGAGTTCATGAAGCAGCAGAGGACAATCCCACATGGAAGCATGTAGCTTGGCATTGTTGGCTTTTCGTTATTGTTCAGACCCCCAGCATGCAGGAAAGATTCATCTGGGACAAATCTGGGGAGGCTGTCAGCAGAGGGAGGTGCTGAGTGGTGGGCAGCAGGGCCTTTGCAAAGACAAGCTGCCACTTGGAATATGTCCTTAGGACAAGACCCTGTGTGGTGGCACTCCTTCTCTGAACTGCTGAAATAGCCAGCTTGCAGGTGACTCCTAAATTTCTCAGGGAAAGAAAAGAAAGCTTCCCATCCCCATTCTCCCAACTGGCAAAAATTCATCTAAAACCTTCCCCCCTGTGAATATAGTCAGACCTGTGGTGCTAATGGTTTGTGATTCACCAGGCAGGAATGCATCTCTACATCCAAAAACTGGGCTCAGGTTTTTACATTGCTCACTGGAATAGAGAAACAAGAAAAAAGGAAGGGACTTGAGCCCAAAAAGAGAGAAGAGGTCTTTGGGGTGAAGAGTCACAGGCATGGAAGGATGAAGACTGGATTTCCACCCAGCACATTGACCCAAAGTTCATTTTAGTCTGCAGAGAGCTGAAGACATCTCTTGTGCCTACTGACAGAATTTTGAGACACCATCATGCCCCGAGCAAGTCATACTGTAGCAAGCCTGGTCCATGGGACAGAGCCAGATGTCCCAGCAGAGGTAATTCCCACATCAGCCAAGGTCTCTGTAGGGGCTGAGTGGAGGGGAAAGGTCTTGGGAGCTGGAGCTATTTGGGCACTGGCTGAAAACCCTCTCCTTACAGAGCCAGAGACTGCAGGGGCCGTATTCGGTGCCTGTCTCAAGTCTGGGCGACCCCGTCTGTTCCCATTAGGAGGCCCAGGCAGTAAATTGGGCCCTGAATATATAATTAAGCAAAGGGCACCATCCTGAAGCCAAGGTTCACACTGATTTGTTGTGGCTGGGGTGGGAACAGCCCTTTGCAAATCAGTTGCAGGATGTTGCTCCTAGTCAGCTGGAAACTTGGTAGCTCAACTCCATAAAAGCTGGATCTAACGCTTCAGCTCCCCAGCTGGTTTCAGCATCCTGACCAGCACGCAATCCTGCGGCTTGCTTTTCTGCACGACAGTCTGGAAACCTTCCTTGAGAGCCTCTTGTTTGCTGCTGCCAGGATTTGCCATGCAGATTCTTGCCAAAGGGATAATATAAACAAAGCATAATGTCAAGTTTCCCACACAAGTAAGATGATCTATTAGCACTGCACTTTGTACTAATTATTGCACAGTGGGTGGGGGCTTGTGAAAGGAGATTTATGCATTCAGCTAGCCTCACTTTTATTATTTGTAAGTACTTTTTGGCAAGGAATGAGCGAGATATGTATTTTATTGTTACGCTCTTGCAAACATCCTAATCTTCCGCACTCATTAAAACCTCATAACAAATAGTAAGAATGATATATTGCAGCCACAACGAGCATCTCATTCATCCCCAGGTGGGGGGAGGGGGGCAAGACACAGGAGAGGGGGGACAGGGCAGATGGGAATTTGGTTTTTTGGGCCATGGTCATATTTGCATCACTTGGAGAGCCCAGGTACCTGAAGAGAGGAAATAAGGGGATGGATGAAGAAAGGCTGCTGGGATACCAGAACAGATGGGGAGCTCCGAGGCACCACTGTGGAAGAACCATGCTGCTGCCTCAAAGTGTGAGTCAACACTCCCAGAAAGCAAAAGCCTATTTGTGCCCTTCCTGGCATGAAGAAGTGAAGTTGTATATCTGCTCTGGGAAATCACATCACTACCAGGAGCAGCCAGGTTTGAAAGACTTGTGTCCATTTGTCAGGTCCCAGCAAAAGGAAGGGTCTGGAACGTCTTGGGAAAGCATCTCAGAGTATTTCTGCACTGCCTGGACCAGCAAAAAGGGCCCCAGAATTTGCACAGTGCCCCAGGTTGTCCTTGAGGAATTCACTGCTGCATGCTGTACCCATGGGGCTGGTGTTGGGTGAAAGCCAAACTTTGTCAGTTGTTTTAGGGAAGAAAAGTTCAGTGGAAATTGTTGTCACAGGTTAAAGGACTCTGATAGTACTTCCAAGGACTCACAATGATTTGTAGGGCATTTTTTTTTTACTGCAAACTCCCAGGTAAAGATCAGAAAAGATGACCTGGAGTCATACATGCACTCTTGGCACCTTGGAAAAGATTGCAGGAAGAGATGAATGGAAAAGTGGCAGGAAATCCAGTGAGACAGAGTCCCACCTGCTCCTCCCCAGGAGGAGCACCTGCACACCACCTGCACACCACAGCTGCCAGAGCCATCCCCAGCCTGGCTCACACTTACCTGGGTGAGATAAGAGCTGAGAAGCTCTGTTCAGAGCTGGTGGGCTTTCTCAGCATTTCCTACTCAATCAGAGCCCTACTTGCTCCACTGTTGAGTCTTCTGTAAGGATTGGGTTAAGAGAAGGGTCCCCTTCATCAGTGGTTTGTCCCACCCAAAATATTACATTGTAAGTAATGTCATCCAGGCTGCTCATGAGCCCAAGGCTGCTGCCAGCCCAGGACCTTTGCCCTGGTCAGAGCCTGTTCAGGTGTCCTTTCTCTTTTCACCTGCTTCTTCCAAAATACCACTCTTGTTCTGTCTCTTTCTAGCCTCCCATAAGTTACATCTCTGAGCTGGCTTCTGGTCACAAGGAAGGAGAACGTGACCCAGAGGCCACCTCTGACTGTCAGCACCAGCCTGGGGCTGGGTCAGTGTGGAGGACAATCAAGCAGAAAGTCTTGGACACTGTTTCCAGCGCAGCTTTGGAGTGGCCACATGTGTCAGGCAGACTGCTTAACCCTTCCCTAGGTACCCCCAGAAAGGGACTGAAAATAATAATCACTATTTATCCCTCCAATCTCAAAACTCCTGGCATCATCTTTACTCTTCAATTTCAGGTAAATAAAGTTTTGGGAGTGGTCAAAAACTACAACACGGAAGTTTTGAAATAATTGGGAATGGCTCCTGCATTGTCTTCTTCCCCAAGTTTGTATGAGTTTTCCAGCTCTTGTTAGCTTATCCCCAGGATGTTGCTAGGGGAAAGAAAGAAAAAAGACAGATAAGATGGAAGGGGAGAGAAATGGTTGAATTTAGGACATCATAGATATTGGCTGGACCTTCAGGCTATAGAAAACATTGAAGCATAGAACACTTCACAGAGACACTTTTTGGGGGTTTTGATTTTTTTTTTAAATGTCCCTTCTAATCCTAAAAGTTTCATCCCCCTTCCTGTGACTTGGGCTTGGTTACTGCAATGGCACCATGCCCCCAGGGGACCAGGAGGATGCGTCCCCGTGTGGGAACAGAATAATCATACACCCTTGACCTTTGCCCTCACATGGATATAGGAGGTGGAAGAGTGTCCTGCTCTGCTCCACCATCTGGAAGCATGGGCAGATTGTTCATTGCCCCAGAGTCATGACATGGCTAATAAAAATGCAGGGGATTAGGTCCTTATCTGTGTTGGATGCTCAGCTGGAAGAGCAGCACTGGGTGGAGAGGCTAGTTTCCAATCTTGCCATCAGCATGTCCAATAGAGGATGTTCTGGAGACAGTTTCTGGAGAAAGCCTGGCTCCTCTCTGCAATAGGAAGCAGAAGTAAAGGGGAGAAACCTTGTGCCTGAGACAGGAAAAATGGGGATTAAGGAATTTGTCAGCATTAAAGTAACTCATCCCTCAGGCTTAAGTTGCCAAAACAGAGATGAAGAAATACACCCAGCAATGAAGAGCTTGATACTGTCTTGGGAGTCACTAGTGTGAACCCAAAATGCCCCACTGAGGATCAATTGCTCCCAAATGCAGGCACGCACTATTAAATGAGGGATTGCTGAGGCTGCTGCTGCTGGTAGCAGGGGATGATCCACAACTCTGCCCCACCACCCCACCGTGGTGTGAAACCCCAGCTGTGCAACCTCACTTCACTCCTCCCCATCACCAGCAGCCCCTCCAGCAGCTAAACCCTGCCTCATGCCTGCCCAGCCACACTTGCTCATCCTTCTTTGGCTTTTTCATCTTTTCAGACCTTATCCTGACAATAAGCTTGAGCCAGAACTGGGAAATTCCCTCCTTCAGCTGGTGTCTGCTGTGATCTGGTATTATTTTTGTTCTCACCTTCCTCCCCATTCATCTCCATCGCAATGCAATCCCATCCCTTCTCCTGTCTCCCCCAGCACACTGCTCTCAATCTCCCTCTGCACAGGCTCACCCTGAACAAACCTCTTTTGTCGGGCCACCCCACACAACAAGAAAATTAGCATAATTTGGGCATGTTGAGGCCATCACAGCAGCTACAAGCCATGATTACGGTGCATGTGGTTAGCACAGCCTGCAACATCAAACAGAGTGTTTACAACAGATGTAATCCCCAGTGATACAACAGGTGTATAACAGTCAATACCAGCATTGTAGCCATCAAATAATTCCGTGGCACGTTCACATTGATCCGGTATTAATCCATCCCCCTCGGGGGTTTGGGCTGTGATTTATATGGCTCACTGGGAGGTTTTGGAATCTTTTTGGCACAGCACCAAACTGCAGGCAGGGATCAGTGTACAATTTACCTTTGCAGTGAGAGGCTCTTGGATCCATGCTTTTAGCAAGTCAGGTTTGACAATGGCACTTTGAAAAGGAGGGCTTGTCGGGGCACGCAGGGGCACGTTTCTCTCAAAGGGTGATTCATGCGCTGCAGCTCCAGCCACTGTCCTGGTTTTACATGCTCCAGTGATGATGAATTAAAGCAGCAACAGGAGCTCAGCCCACATCAGCTCTCACAGGCTCCTGCCCACACTGTGAATTTCCTCTGCATCCCTTTATACATCAGCCCAATCCGTTTACCTTAGAGAGCAGGAATACAGGAGAGCATGGGATGAAAGCATACCAAGGGAAGGGAGCTCCTGAATCAAAGGAAAATCCCAGGGTAGCACATCCAAAACCAATGGAAATACTTTTCCACCTGGTCCCTGGTTAAATTGTTACTTTTGAGACCAAAAAATGGGTGAAATTCAAGAGAATGAGGACTGTTCAGAGGGATAATAAGAACATCTGCAGCTGCCTAAGGCATAGGGTGCTCACCTGGGGCAGGAATAGGAGCTCATGGCTCTGCCCCTGCCTAACAGGAGTCAGCCCACTTTTGACTAAAAGTCCTCATTTAGAAACTCATCATACACCTAATTTTAGTTTGCACCTCTACAGGCAATTTTCAGGCAAAGCACCAGCAATCAAATATGCACAGATATTAAATTAGGAACTGTCTTTTAATAACGAGGGCAAAATGCTCTGCTGAAGAAGCATGGAAAGGAAGCTGGTGTTGTGCGTGCTGCGATCCAACAAATGAGCTTCGCTTGCAGTGGTGGCAAGCTGGAAAATTTCATGAGTATTAAGTGCAATTAAAGAAACAAACACTCTCCATCATTCCCCAGAGTGAGAGATATTATCAGTTGTGGCTTTGTATTTTTACATAATCACAGTTTAAAGGAACATTTTTCCATATGTGGAAATTCCCTGTTTTCTCCTCCAAACGCTAGCAAAATCCTTGCCTCTGGCTGGCTCCTCTCTCTTCATGGCTCTCTGTTATGGCACTCCTGCTTGCCCCAAGGCCCCAGGGAGAAGAGCTGGGCCCAAAACAAATGCCAGAGGTGAACGTGCTGGAGATCCAGTCCTACACGCAAAGAGCACACATTCCCTCTGCTTGGGGTGCTTTTGAAAATTCCCCTCTTCCCAGTGTTGGAAAGGTTTTCATGATCTCACAGACCTCCTCTCTCAGGCCTCCCACTCCAGCGACGTGATCAAGCAGCACGTCCCCCCCCATCAGCACGTGCCCATCACCCAGAAACCTCCCAGGGTGAGTAGTGTGAAGGGCACAGCCAAGCCAGGAAGCTCCACCTGTACCACTGGGGGACACCTTGGGATCTGGATAATGATAATGGCTTCCTCCTCTGATCCTATTAAGGGCGTTGAGCTCAGCCTCACTCCAATGGGTCGCACATGGGGCTTTGGCTCCATGAGCTCAGCTGCTCTGCAGTGGTTTCATTCTCTTCACTCTACAACCCAATAGCCAAATTATTTGCTCCCTTGCTGGGAAGTGGGGCAAGGTACAGCAGGCATAAGCAAGGCTCATGCCATGAGTGCACTGCAGAGGATGTCCATGTCTTGCCCAAAATGTTCGTGTGACCAACCTGTCTCACACACCCAACTAGCAGCATCCACACATGGTTGTCCATGTGTCCATCTGTACCCCATTTCTGTCCAGCCACAGTCACTATTCCCCACAGGCAAGGCAGATGTCCTCCTCCCACCTCTTCAAACCACTGGGCCCAGCACCCTCTGCATCAGGCAGTGATTTCTGGCTGGCTTACATGGCCTTTGCTGGATTTGTTTGTTTGTTTGCTGCATGCACTGTTTGTGTGCTGTTTGCCTGCTGAGCTTTTCTCTGCCTGCGTTCAGTCCGTGGGCTGGCCTGCTCAGCTCTTGGATGGCATCTCCCTCACTTGCAAGCCTGCAGAAGCTGCCTGATTCTCCTGGCAAATCCTCAGCATGACCAGGACCATTCTTAGGTGCTGAGGTGAGGGTCTTGGGGCATCCTGAGCTCCCCCACCACCTCACTGAACTCCAGTAGAGTTCCTCTAAAAGCTGTAAATTTGATGACCAAACCTTGAAGCAACACAGGTCTACTTTTCCAGTGGCAGGAGGAAAAAGTCTAATGGCATCAGTACACTGAGTAGGGTTGTGGTTATGTAGTTATGGATGTTCTCTAAAGAGCTGCAGAATGGTTTGGGTTGTAAGGGACCAAAAATATCACTTAATTCCAAATCTCCTGCCGTAGGCAGAGATGCCACCCACCAGATGAGGTTGCTCAGGGCCCCATTCCACCTGGTCTTGAACATTTCCAGGGATGGGGCATCCACAGTTTCTCTGAACAGGAGACCTAAAACCCCATGGAAATTATCCAGGAAAATCTGTTGATGCTGTGTCCATCTCAGGAGACACTTGGGACCAGACCTTGAAACCTGTATCCAAATGGCTCCTCTCAAGACATGAGACACCAACCATGTGTCCAGGATCACTTAATAAAACAGGGCAAGAGCAAGGAACAGTCCCACCATCTCTCTGCCAAGCCATGCTGTTAAATTACATTCCTTGGGGAGGGGCTAAGCTCTGTGGTTATAATGACCAGACCCATGCTGTGCTTTCACACTCTCCTGCATGCACATTCCCAGTTTTGCGTGAGACAGACAAGGAGACACCAAGGCACTGAAGTTTGTCTCAGACCAAGGCAATTATTGTTGTCTTCCATCTGCCAAGACTTTGAGGATCTATGGCTCTTTCCAAATATGTTTTCTGGGAATGTTATCATATTAGAAACCACTTAGACATAAAACGTCACCGCTCATGGGAAAATCTTGTTAACACAGAGCCACCAGCGGAAGCTCTTCTTAAAAATTCCTTTGTGCTTGATAAAGGCTTTCCTTATCTAAAGAGTGGTTTGGTGTCCTCCCCCTATAGGCTGATGTTGTGTCACAGAGTCAGGGAAGCCTCTTTCTCGAAGGCAGAAGAGCAAAGTCTAGATGAGCTGCCTTTCATGCCATTGTTTTGGTGGCTGGAGCCCGTAGGGCTCATGTTCATTATCACTGCCAGGGGAGCAGCCTGGGCTGCTCTAACCCAGGGTGCTGCTCTGGTACTGGACCCCGTGGCCATGCACCCACCTGTGTCCTGGAGGCAGCATCAGCCCCTCTGTGGGCAACCAAATTCTTCCCCTCCCTCCTTCCTCTTTCTCTCCTCTTCTTCCTCTACCAGAATCAAACCAACCTGGAAATTGATCATCTCTGATGCTCACACTTATCCAGACACACAGGGCTGCACATAACAGCTGCTATTTGATTTTATTTCTAATCTCTTGCCATTTTTTTGACCAAATCCCTTTAAGCCTCTTTTAAATAGTTCAGGGACCGTAAAGGGCTATTCCCCAGCTTTGTTTCTGCTTGGGCTCTGCCTTTTTCAAGGACCTTTAAATCCTTGCCACTTTTACCCTTTCTGCTCTTGTCAAGCATTGCCTACCAAAAGGTTGCCTGTTCTGGACTCTTTGGACACCTTTGCAGAGAGAGGATCTCACTGGTTACCTACAGGAACCTGATGCTGCATTACTTTTAGCTGCAGGAGCTCTAGCAAGGATGACCATTTTCCTGAGCAGCTCCCAGCTTTCCATGTAGGATGGAAATTTCAGGGCTTGCAGGCTGTGAGGTGAGCTTGTTCCCTCCTGGGAAGGGAAATGCCCCTCAGGCCGGGAAGAATCACCAGAACCTGGTGTCCAAGGTTTCCTAAACCAGTGTTAGGTTATTCAGGGTTCTAAGGGCCCATACCAGGATATCTGGATCCCAAGCTCAAGTCTGGAGCTGGAAGCCTGGTAACTTCCAAGAGAAGTAACTTTATAGGGTAGGAGAGGGAGAGTCCTATGGCTTTTAGTCTCCTGGCTTGCAGCATAGAGGCTGAAAGCCCAGAGGTAGGTTTACCTCTCCACCCTCAGCCTGCATGTCTAGGCCTCTGCTTCTGGTCCTTGAAAGCTTGCTGAAGGCCAGACCTTCCTCACAGAGGGAGCACCTCAGGATAAGCAATTCAGCATGTTCCTGCAGTGCTCCACTTGCAGTGTCCTGTGGCTGCGGCCGCTGTGATCCTGAGCTGGGGCTGGAGGCACCAAATTAGCATGAATTCCCTGTGTGCACCTGCAGTGTCCAGCCTGGCAGGGACCTGCAGGAACTGAGTCCAAGATCCCCACCCAACCAGCCCCATATGAACCACTGCTGCTGAGGAGCCTCAGAGCCTGGACAAGGCAACTCCAGCTTGCCCATGGCTTGGGAATACCTGCTGTATTTTCTAAGCCTTTCTCAGTCCTCCTCTTCCTTGGTCTTGCCGAGCTGCAAGGTGAGTCCTTGCAAAACATTGCAAAAAAAGATTCACTGCAGAGCATTGTTTGCATTTTTGATTCTGCAGTTCAGAGCCCTCGAAAGAGCCCTGCAGCCACTGAGCTCATGATGACAACAGATACCAAACACTGCTTCCTCTTACTGCAAGCGAGTAAAAATAAACAACATCCTACTGTACCCACCTCTATCCAAGAAAGCACCGTAACTGGTATTTATAGATAAACAGAGATACATTGCCTGCTGGGGTCTGCTGCAATGAATTTAGACCTGAAGATTGAAAATCCAATTGTGTTTATAAATCAGCTGTGACATGCCAGTGTCATGTCATCAGCAGAAGGCAAAGGGCATGTTTACTACAAGCAAAGGCACACGCTACAGTCATATGCATAAGCAAGTTTCTGTGCAGACAGGTTGTTTTTTGCATAGTGGTTTTTTGATTTTTACATGACTTAAGGATAATGCTCTAGGAGGCTTCTTTTTTTCTTAGTGCAATTTTTTTTATGGTAACATTGTTTTTCCCCCTTTTGTGATTGACTGGAGGTTTTGTTAGGTTTTGTTTTTTTTTAATGTTCTGAAGAATGTTTGTGCTTTTTTTTGGCACCTTATTACAGACCTCAAAAAACCTGACTAAAACCCTGGCTGCTTCTAAAGCTCCTGCCAAAGGAATTCATGCTTCTCTAAATTTGCTTTTCACATTTCTCGTTCCAACTGATATTTTTAATAATAAATATGGTTACTAAGAATAACTGTTTACCACCCCTGTCAGCTGCAGTCTTTTATTTGGACTCAAATCTCACCCTTGGGTTATATGTTTGTCTTGAACAAAAATCAGCACCAGGTATAGACTCTGTGGGGGCCCTCCTAACAAGTTTTCTGGTGTCCTTAGCAATCAGCCAACCTGAAAGGTGGCATGTCACAGCCTCCTACCTGTCTGAGATCTTGTAGGTGCCAGGATTTACATGGCTGAACCCAGGCTTTCCCAATTCCCAATCCCTCTCCATGTATCACTTTATTTTCCCTGATGCCTCTTGTCTCCAGCTCCACAGCCAGGCTTCCACATCCATCCTCTTCTATCATGCTAGCCAAGGTTTTCTAGTTTTCTAGCTGCCTTTTTTTCCTTTTTTTTTTTTTTTTTTTTTTTTTTTATCCTCTAGACCAGGTCCTCTTATTAGATATGCCCTTTTCACTGACCCTGAATTATTGCTACCCATGGTCTTAGAAGAACAGTGCTGTTTGTTAGTCTAAGAGCACATGTGACTACCCTCTTCCTGGCCAACACCAGAGGTTGCACCAGAGATTTTTTCAGGCCAAAAACCAGGCATTTCAGCAAAAGCTACAGGATCTGAACATGATCCGTGAGGTCAGAAGAGGACAAAGGAATCATCGTCTATTTGGGGACCTGCCGGAAGACACTAATCAGAAAGACGTGCACGAATTTATTCCGGAGCATGCAAGAGTTTCCCCGGGCAGAATCTAACCTCTGTCGGTGGCAAACATCCCATTCCCGCCGCAACGGGGCTGGCAGCAGGAGCCGGGATTTTAATGCCCGGGATTTTTACTCCAGCCCGTCTGGAGGGAGCGGTGCCTGGCCGAGCCTGCCTGGCGGCGGGGAGCGGGACATTAATGGGGGAGGGCATCCCGGTCCATAGGGGTCTGGGCTGGAGGAAGGTTCCCAGCTCGGCGGCTCTTTAGGGTTTGCAACAATTTGCAGATTAGTGTTGGCACTTCCAAGGCTGGGCTGGCAGCGAGACCTTTAACCAAGACAGACAGATTCCCTGCTGTGGCACTGTTCAGCGGGCTTAAATGGAATAACGACGTCTCTCCAGCTTGGGTGATATTGGGTCAATCTTTTTCTGTTTCACTGTGTTTCCACCCCCCTCCACATCCCCATCCCCATCCTCCCCCCGCCGCAGGTCACGGCGCAGCCCGGGCTGTCGGGAGGGCTGCGCGCCGCCGCTCCTCTGCCTTTGTGCTTGGGGAGCTTGGGCGGGGGGGGGATCATTTTTATAACTCTTTGTACCAAGGCAAGCAGAGCTAATGGCAAAAGGCAATCAAATCTTCTGCTCCAAGGCATAAGCTGGTTGCCTGCAGGGTCAGGGAGGAATTTTGCCCTCCCTTCTCTCCTGGGTTTAGAGTCTACTCGGCATCAGTGCAGCTTGTGCCTCACCCCAAAAACACTCTCTTGTTCTTGTAACTCTTCCTTATTTTTGTTGAGAAAAATGACAGAGGGAATGATAAGTACTTATGGAATCCCCAAGGAAAGATCCCATTGCCACCTACAGCAACTGGGATTGGGGGAGCTGCTCATGACTTTGCTGGACCTAGAGGCAAAGCATCAGGTTGCCTTTTCCTCTGGGGGTTTTTGACTGCTTCCCTCTGATGTGTTCCTCCCTCCATGCCACAGTGGGGGTTTTCTGCCTTTAAGTCCTTTCTTTTCAACTCCAAATCCCTATGGGTGCTGGCTCCACTCAGACAAACCTAAGGCTGGAAGCCTTAGATGGGAGATACCCCCGCCACCAGCACCACCACCCTGGCATCCCAGCCTGACCCCTTCCCTGCAGAACAGCTCGCCTGAGCTTGGGTCAAGGCAATGCAGCAAGACACAGGGCAGAAATACAAGCAGGCACAAGCAGAGAAACAACCGTTGGGAAGGCAGGAGTTCAGAGGTAAGGCGGCTGTCCTCGGGTAACAAACTCTGGGCCACCCACATCAGAGCGCCAGCCTCAGCTCCCTCCCAGCTGAAATGACCAGGGGCAAATCTCAAAGGCAGAGCCAAAGCGCAAGAGACACCACACACTCACACACTCACACAGTCACTCACACACACACACTCACACACACTCACTTTCACACACACACACACACTCACACAGACACTCACACTCTCACACACACACTCACACACACACTCACAGTCACACTCACACACACTCACACAGACACACACTCTCACACACACACTCACACACACTCACACACTCTCACACACACACTCACACACACTCACACACACACTCACACACACACACTCACAGTCACACTCACACACACACACACACACACACACACTCACACACACTCACACACACTCACACACTCACGCACAGACTCACACACACACACTCACACAGTCACTCACACACACTCTCACACGCTCTCTCACACACTCACACACACTCTCTCACAGCCCCTATCGGCAGGGCCTCGCCGGGGCAGAGCTGGCACCGAAGGCATTGCTGCCTCTTCTCCTGAATCCCCAGGATGCCGGTGCTGGAGAGGATGAAGATGTGGGGTGGCTTCATTCAGGCCCCCTCCTGGCTCTCAGCACCCCCTTTTTACCCCTCAGACCCACAGAGGGGTGAGCCCACTGCTGCTGCCTCCCACAAGAAAGAAAACACGCTCTCAAAAAAAGGGGGCTGGAAAACTTGTCTTTTTTTTTTTTCCTTCTGCTGAGTTCTGAAACCAATAATTAAATTTTTAAAATTACCCAACAACAATTAACAAGCAAATTAAGTGTGAGTCTAAGCTACCAGCAGAAGTTTGATTTGAAAAGAGCAAAGCAAGCAGTTCTGGTTGGGAGCTCTGATAGTTTGTCTGGTACAGATGGTCAGAGAGGCAGAGTGAGGGAAGGAGGGAGGGAAAGTGGGTGAGAAGACACCACTAATGCAGGGTATGAGCCCCAGACTGCATGAGACCCTCTGGAGGGGCATGTGGGTTACAGCAGAACTTTTATCCTCCCAGATTGCACCAGAGGAGCTTTTGGATGGCTGTGACTGAGCAGCACTAGCTCCACTCCACTGCCTCCAGCATGCTCAAAACCTTGCCCAAAATAAGGCAACCTTGGCCCAAAATCAGAGCGCTCTCAGACCAAGAGGGGCAGGGAGAAATGCTCATGAGGGTAATTGCTCCATCCATCCCTGCTAAGCATCTTTTTCAGAGATCAACTTCTCCTGGGTGCAAATCCTACTCTCCCATTCCAATCCTGCCCATCTGCCCTCCTACCCTCCTCAGGAAGGTTTGGTGCCTTTTAGGTCCCAGCCACTAACAAGGGTCCTACCAACACACAGCTGTGCCCTCCCATGCTACAGCCTCCAGCTCATCCCTCTGGTGTGGAGGCACTCCCGTGTCACTCCAGGCACATCTGTGTCTCCCTCAAGAGACAGTCAGAGGGGCTTGTTCTGTCTGCTGGCAAAATTCATCATTCATTCTAGGTCTGGACACTAGATCATTTCCCAGGGGATAAACCCCCACATTCTGTCCCTGAGGACGGCCTTTTAAAAGAATGCCTAAATTGTTCTTATTTAACTGGCTCTCTTTGTCCACCCCCAAATCCTGTCCTCTCTGGGGAGATGGAAGATTTAAAAGTGCCCTTTTCCCTCCTGGCTGACCCCCTCGAGTGTTTTTCACTGGACAGTCACAGAACCGCAGCGTCCAGCATCCCATTTTCTTGGGATTTGAGTTCATCAGGGTGACCCTAAAGAAGTGACCGGGGATATTTGGGCTGCCGTAGGGGGCGGGGGCAGCAAGCCGGCTCGGAGCTGCCCACTGCTTTCCCCCACACCCCCCCGTGCCCTCCGCAGCCCCCTCCCCGTGTCCCCCACCCACGGCCCTTGGCCGGGGGAGCCGCGGCGCGGCGCATCCTGCCCAGGGCTGGCAGGGCTGCGCCTCGAGAGAGACATCAAAGTCTCCCCTGGAATGTGTGTGGCTCTGCCGCTGCGAGAGAGATACGGAGCCAGGGATCATGAAAGAGATACTGCGATGGTTATCGCCCCATCAAATCAAGGGGAAGCTGAGCGTCAGGCTTGCCAACAATACCTGTTATTGTTCCTCCCCTGTGCGGCACTTTATTAAGCGCTATAATCATTTTAATATTCATGCATCTCCACAGCCATTCCACCCCCCTCCCTTTCTCCTCCTCTGTGCTTTTCAACATATTCCACATTGGAAAGTGCCTTTCTTGCATTTCCTGGGAACTCACTTTCCCTCCGGGCAGCAGGTGTTTCAGTCCGCAGCACACAGGAACGTCCCTCTCCGCACCGGGAAAAGGGGATTTTCTCGTGGTCTTTTGCTGCGCTCTCCCTGCACCTCCTTCCATCCACCACCGCCCCCTTTTCCTTCAAGTAAAAGCTAATTAAGCGCCACCCTGCTCAAGTGATGGCATTGTTTCACTCTCAGTGGGAGAGAGACTCTTGAAGTCCTTGTCCAGGCAGTGCTCCCGTTCTGGTGGGGTGTGTGCTCCCAGGAAATTCCCTCCATCTCCAGGTGGCTCAAGAGCGGTCAGAGGGTCCCTGCACGGATATTGTAAGGCTGATGAGTCAAACTGGCTGTGCATGGGTTGGTTTGTACCAGCCAGCCTTGGGATGAGCAATCCAGGCACAACAGGAAGGTTCCTCTGCCCATCCTTCCCAGGTTCCCCAAGCTTCATTCCTCAGCACAAAAAAAATAAATCTGACTGTGGAGTGTGTCCAAGTGTGGGTTCTCCAGAAATCATAAAATCACAGAATGGTTTGAGTTGGACAGGATCTTGAAGATCATTTAGTTCCAATCCCTGGCCATGAGCAAGGACATCTTCCACTAGACCAGGTCACTCAAATCCCCATCCAGCCTGACTTTGGACACTTTCCAGGGAGGGGACAGCCAAAACTTCCCTGGGTAACCTGTCTCAAGGCCTCATTATCCCACAAAAAAGATTGTTCCTAAAACTTGTTCCTAATATTCAATCAAAACTTGCCCTCTGTCAGTTGAGGCCATTTCTCCTTGCCCTATCACTACATGCCCTTGTAAAACATCCCTCCCCAAAACTCTTGTAGCCCCTTTAGACACTGGAAGGTGCTAGAAGGTCTCCCTGAAGTGTCTCCAGGCTGAACAATCACAGCTCTCTCATCCTATATCCATAGCAGAGGTGCTCCAGCCCTCTGAGCATCTTTGTGGAGTTGCTGCAACAGGTCCACATCCTTTGATATTGGGGACACCAGAGCTAACCTGGTCCCACTGCTCCCCAGCAGCAGGATAGGCCAAACCCCAGCCAAACCATCATCCTAAAACCAGCCCCAAATCTATGCTCATCACCTCCATCCTCTTGCCCCAACCCTGGACTGGTGGCAGCTTGTCACGGCATCTTTCCTGTGGATGGTGACCATCATGCTCCTGACAACAGGTTCGAGTGGCAGGATGTTTATTTGGGGATTACAGCCCTAAGAAATACCTACGACATGGAGATTTATTTTGTGGGGTCCCATCCGTTCTGGGCTGGGCAGTTTTCCCAGGGGTGGAGGGGCCTGTCACCAGATCCCTGGGAACAGCAGCATGATCCATGGGCTCTAAGTCCTTGAGAAAACAGCAAATTTGGGAGTTGTTTCATGGACAAATAGTGAAAAAAAACCCCACCCTCCTTCAAATGCCTGTTTAAGGGATTAGCTGCAGATAAGGAAGGAGAAGTGTTGCAGCTGGCAGGCAAAGGCTGCTGCTGGGGATATTAGGGGTAGTTTGGAGAAGAGGCTCCAAGCCTGATGCTATTCTGCTTCACCCCTCTCCTGGAGACCCACAGTGTTGTTTTCCTTCTGCCTGGCCCAGTTGGGATCCACCACAAAAAATGGGGCCACATACTGATGCACTTTCCCCAGAGACCCACCAGGACTGGTGACAAGGTGAGGGACACTTCAGCAAAAACCAAAGTCAGGCAGCAGCATCTCTACCTGGCTTCCAGTTCCACACAGAGCCCATTGCTTGTCCCAAAGTTTGCTTCCATTTTGAAGCACCTAAATTAATTTTTAAACTCCTTCCTCAGTTTAGTTAACTGAGTGTTTTCACTTGTAAATGAGATGGGGAAAAGGTACCTCTGAAATCATTAAAGAGAAATTAAAATTTAAAAAAAGGTATGGTGGGATAATTGCCCAAATTCCCCCAAGTAACTTGGGATCCCTTCCAAACCCAGCTTTTTGGTTTCCATATTTGAGTAAAACCTTCCCCTGTTTGGAGTATTTAGAGCACCTGTGGTGAAGGGTGTTGGGTTTAATCCGAGCCCAGTGGTGGTGATGGAGGTGTGCAGGGGACAGGTGAGGGGACAGCAGAGCCTGGCTGGGCCAGGTGACCACGTACCACGTACCACACTCCAGGGTGACCCATCCCAAAACAAGACAGAACTTCAAGGAGGGTCAGTTTTTGCTCCAGGGAACGTGTCCCACTCGTGCCTGCCCAGCAAAGCCTCCTTTCCACGGGCTGGTCTGAGCCCAGTGCTGTGCCCACCCCAGTAGAGAGCAGGGGTGCAGGATGCAGCCCCAGCTCCCTCAGCTGCAGCTGAGGTATGCACAGCTGGGGCTCCCTGGCAGGGCTCTGCACCGCCGTGGAGTTCCCCCGAGTTCAAAGCTCTGCTGCTGACTTTGTACCCTGCTGGAAGACACTTCCCCTGGCCGCCTTCCGGGTGAGATTTCATAGCTGCAGGAGGGAGGCCTTTTCATCATTTAGCCTCAGCCTTTCTTTTTTTCTCTCTCCCCCCTTCCCCACCTAATTTTCTTTTTTTGGTAACAATATCCTATACAGAAAGGAAACAAACAAATTAACTGCTGGGTCTCCGGGCTGAGGCAGCCTCACCCACACAGCAGCCATGGCCCTTGATCCCCAAAGTGCTGCATCCCCTGCACCATCCCACGGGCACGGCAGAGCCCATGGGGGCAGAGGGGGTTTTGCAGCTGTGTGGAGCCCCAGGAGCCCTACAGCAGAGCTCAGGGTCAGGAGGGGGCAGCTTTGCTGGGGCAGAGGGGTTCAACGCAGGGCGTGGCATCAAGGGTCGAGGATCTGCGAGGCTGGTGTGCAAACTCACCTCTGCCTTGTTCTCCTTCTTCCACAGGGATTCTCTTGGGAGCATGGAAGTTATTTGGTCTTTTTCCTTAGAAGGCAGCATAAGTGATGCTGGGCTACCTGAGCATAACTGTGATAGTCACCCCTTGTGCCTGGTTGCAAAGCAGCACAAAACTTAAGGGACACCAGTGGCTGCTTGATGTCCTGTGTCCTCCTGCCCACCCCACTCTCCAGCAAAAGCCACATGTGAAGTATAAGCCACTTACAGGCAAGTCTCCAAAAACTGCCACCAAAGCCAGGCATGGCCACCAGGGAGAGGACAGACACTCAGGAGCCCTCACACCCCAGCAGAGGTCATGCATGGGGCTTCAGGAAAGCATTCAGGGATGTTCCATAAGCCACCATAAAGGACTTGAATCAGGGCATGACTGAGAGATTTACAGGCAAAGCTGAGTCCTTGGAACAGGCAAGGTGGCAGGAGAGGGTGGTTTTCTAAACATAAAATCATTGAATGATTTAAGCTGGAAAATGATTTAGGATCATTTGGTCCAATTGTTAACACAACACTGCCAAGGTCACCACTAAAATGTGTCCCCAAGAGCCACATCCACACATCTTTTATAGCCCCAGGGATGATGACTCCACCACTGCCAGTCCCAATGCTTGACAAACCTTTGGAGAAATTTTTCTTAATATCCAACCTAAACCTCACCTGGTACAACTTGAAGTCATTTTCTCTTGTCCTCTGGTGCAAAATAACAGATTATTCCCACTGGTGCTGCTGTGCCTCCATATCCAGCACCCCAGGAGGTTTGGTTGGGATGGGGTCTCTTCCAGCAGGGTTTAGCTGTGCTGGGAAGCTGCAGATGTCCCAGACACAGCACAAGTCCCAGCAGTGACAGTGGAGGCATGAGGTGGAGAAGGAAATCCATGCGAGCACACTAATGGACCTGGGATTTGGGAATATACTCATTTCTCTTCTTTGTCAACTTGTTGCTGAGCACCTCACAGGGTAAAAATCATCTGAGCCCCAACTCTCCTTGGAGCACAGTTTAGTGGCCACCAAGAATTTCAAGACACAAGAGCGAATTTTGCTAATTGCTGGATGACTTAAATCCCATTCCGAATTTTGAAGTGAGGTAAATCTAATATTTAACCAACTGAATAAAGTAGCCTAAGTTTATTCTGGGGCCCATGGTCATACTGATAGCTTATAGTAAATAGGTAAGGCAGGCAACTTAGCGGATAACAATCGTGTTCAGGGGTTAGGGAATTGTTAGGAGCTGTTTTGCCAAGATAAGGTTTCTGACATCCATCATTGCTTCTGTCAAACCCAAGAGGCTGTGAGCGTGGTGAGAAGCTGCCGTGGTTTTGCTTTATTAAAAGGCTTTCTTGAGTTTACCAAAGGGATTTTTAGCAAATATTGATTTTGCAGTGGTGATAATCCCCTGCAAGCAGGTACTGTGCCCTGTAGCATTTAAATACCTGTTACACAGCTATTTTGGGAGAGAATTCCAGAAGTTATTTAATTATTTTTGTCTATGATCTATCCATTTATCTCTTTATCTATTTATCTGTCTATTTTCATCTATTTTATTCAAAACCAGCACTCAGTCCAGGCAGGTTGCTATTCCTGCTGCTGCAATTCAGCTGAGTTTGATGGGAGCCACAACTTCCTGAGAGTCACTTTAGGGCTCATGATCAACAGCCTAATGGGGATTTGCCAAATTACCACTCGTTAGCAGAGCTGCATCAGGTTACCATAAACAGGGTAATTCAGCCCAAACCTCCTTCACTGAAGGCATTACCCCTCACTGGGGCTCTGCATCACTCTGGCCCTCCTCATCTTCTCCAGGATGGAGGCAAAGGAACAAACTTTCCTCTCTGAAGAGCTCAGATCACGTGGGAAAACTGCACAGAGCGTGGAGGGATCTTGACATACAAATGTGCGGCGCCTCTTCAAAGCTCCAGCACAGAAGCTGTTTACACTGTAAATAAACAGACACAAGTAGCGGGTGCAATCCTTTTCCTCATGCTCCACTCTTCTGGGAAAGACAGGCAGCTCCAGAGGTACTGTGCCCAAGTGCAACAGCACAAATATCCCCCTCTTTTTGTTTATTGGGTGGTGGTGGAAGGGGTCCTCTGAAGTAAACTGGGAAAAAATGGGACAAGGAGACTTGAAACAGGGAAATAGCAGGACTTCATTTTAATCAGCAGGTTTTCAGAGAAGGCTTACAAATGTGATGATGTATTCACTCCTGCTACCCCATGCCCAGGCACATCTGGCTTCTCTGCTGGCATGGTAGGTGCTGAGGAGTACTAGGAGACAGGGGCAATTCAGGTTCATCCCTCTCAAAGAAATGCTTTCCAGGAGGAAAAAAAGCAAACTTCAGATGAGCAACAAGTGAATCATTTACTTCTGTCTGATTATTAAAAGAAAATCCAGACTGGGATGACAGGTTTAGTGAGTATGAGAGTTACTGCTGTAGGTACCAGGCTGCAGCTTCTTCTTATGGCTACGGGTTTTACATAGACTGTCAGGGGGTCCTGCATGTAGGATCCCAAAAGCAGCCCTTAGTGAACTGCAGTGAGGAAGAAATAAAGTTTTTCCCCAGACTGGGTGGGCAGAGGAAGAAAGAAGTGAAGAAAAAGGCCTTGTGTTAGTGATGGGGAATGTGGAGCAGGGCAGAGCAGCATCTGTCCCTGGGGAGAGCAAATGGGTGCCCAGCCAGTGTGCTGAGCACCCTGCAGCTGAGAAAGCAAGGACAGGAGCACTGAAAGGTGCTGTCTGAGGTACATAGGTCTCCTGTGGGTGACCCTTTCAGCTATGGGATAGCTCTGTGACATTTCTCAGGGCTTTCAGACCTACCAGAGCTTTGGCCTTGGCCAGCCAGCACCCTTGCATCAGGCACTGGAGGAGGGAAGCAAAGCATGCCTGGCCACAAAAGCAGGTTGAGACCTTCCTATGGCCACAAAAGCAGGTTGAGACCTTCCTATGGTCAGGGATGTCCAGCAGCCACCAGAGCCCTGTGCTCAGAGAAAGGTGTGGAGCAGCTCTGTGGGATCCAGCAGGACCTGGTGCGATGAGTGGCACTGGCTGGACCAGCAGCCTTGATTCACCTCTTGGCTTTCAGCCACCAAGTGCACTTCCTCCTCCTGCCCATCCCTGTGGGATTAAACTTTCCTCTGCCAGGTGCTCTGTGGTTGGGGCAGGACTCAGAGAGGCTGGGTGACGGTGGTGAGAGAGCTTTAAAATAACCCAGGGTGTGGACACCTCTCTGGCAGTCATGTTGTAGAAGGGTCTGGCTTGCCCAAACCTGTGCCTTGTGTCCTTGGTCTCAGTGGTGGGGGCCTCTGTGGTGATGAAATCAGCTGCAGGTTCCCTCATCATGGCCAAGCCTGGAGGACTCCTCAAAGACCAAGACTCTCCCGCAGTGCAGGGCAAAGCCATCTTTTGCATGTCTCCAAATAGCAAGGCCTTGGGTCAGGCTGCACCAGGCTTGGCTGTCAGGCCTTGGAGAGCTGAGGTTGAACTAGACAAACTCCAGGGGTCTCTTTCCACCTGAATGAACCCATGATCTGAGGAGTTTCCCTGTCATCACAGGACCAGTTAGATGCACATTATGTGTTGCTCTGTAATGAAGACATATCCAAAACTCTTCCAGACAGAGCTTGGGTCACACTGTCTCTTGACGTAATGACACCTTTGTTCCAGCTAGTCCAACAGGATCCTGTTGTAAAACAGACATTGCATGATAGAAGTGTGAGAGGGTTGATGCCCAGATCCATGGATGTGCTTTCATCAGGAATTAGGCACCGTTGTGTCTCCAGGCATAAGAGCCTTGCCCAGCCAAGCCAGGAGTCACAACACAGGTGTCCCTGCAGCCTGTCCACGAAGCACCTGCCCTCCAAAACTAGGCTCCAGCCATGGCCATCTCCATCTCTGGGTGTTTATTTCCCAGCTTTCTCGCTCTCACCCCAAACTATTTCTGAGGCTGGTTCACAACACCTTAGCTGGGCAACTAAAGCTGTCCAGAGGATGAGGTGGGTTGAGACTGTGTGTTCCTGCTGTGGGAAGAGGAGGGACAGGGCAGGATGATGGCAGTACAGCTGGGAGAGTGGAGGTGGCTGCTCCTGCTGCTTCTGGATGGATGAAAAGCACAGAGACAGGCAGAGAGAGCTGCCAGTAGAGAGAATACCCCAGCCCACACTCCCCAGCCATCAGCACCTGCAGCTGTGGGCTGGGGGATTTTTCACCAGCTGAGCACCCAAGTGCTCCCATTGCTGAGGCCTCTGTGTGCCACAGTGCCAACCTCCCCGCTGACAAGGGAGCACTAGTGATGAGATCCCATGTGTTCTTGTTTGTGCTCGCTTTGCTGAGGTAATTGGCAGTAAACACTCTAGCTTGATAAGCAAAACTTTGGCAAGATGCAATTTCTAAAGCATCTTTAGCTAAATTTGTAGCGGTTGTCTCCAATTTGCAGTCCTGTTTGTGTCTGTGAAGAAGACACACACTTTCTCAGCTCCTTTCTCATGTTCCCACTTGCCTTGCACAGCCATGGAGGTAGAAGGAGGATTCCCCTTGCTTTATGCAGTTTGGCTTTGACTGAATAGCTTCCAGTTACCTTGAAACCTAATCTTCTTTTGAACTCTTTTTAAGTCAGTTGCATTCTTGGAAGGAGATGAGCCTGCGAACTTGTATCATCTGATGAGAGAGATAACAGCCCTGCAGAACCTACGCCCAGTGGCAGGCACAAGCCAGAAAACATCTGCACCTGCTCACATGGAAAAAGCACGCGGGTATTAGAGGAGGCAATTTGCCTTTCATGAGTTTGGGGATGTTTATTCCATTGAGAGAGCTTGTCCTAGATGTTCTGGCTGCCTGTTTTGGGACAACTGGCCATCGGTCCTATGGGAGCTCTGGGACATGCTGCAAGACCAAACGGTGATGAATGTCTCTAGATGGAGATAATAACTCACTTTTTGGGGTGGTCTGGTGCTGTGCTTCACAGCTGGTAAAGAGGGCTTATGGAAAGAAGCTGAAAACCTTGCCATCCTTACATCCATAACTCCCAAATTCTGCTCTTCCTTTTGCCTAAAGATAAGGTTTCAGCAAGAAGATGTTCTAAATATTTAGGTCTGTCTTCCTTGCCAGTCTTCCTTCCAGTCTTGTTTCCAAACACTGCTTGTTTCCAGCTGCTCATGTCCACCAGAGACCATAAAACAACCCCAAGGATCACATCACTCCTGAAGATCACATGGTGGTAACCCTCAGTCTAGGGGGGTATATAGACCTCTTCCCATTGTCCCTACACCCCTGTCATTGGGTTGAGGTGTGACCTGTGGGTAGTCCGTCAGGTTTCTTGCCCTGATGTACATCCCTATAAGATCCAAGTGTCTCTGACAAGTGTCTGACCTCCCAGCTGCAGATCCAGGGGTTTGGAGGTTCACCTTTTCTCCTCCCCATGGAGCAGCTTTTGGCTTTGTGTTAGCAAAGTCCTTGTTACTAAGAGATGAACCCAAACTAGCACAGAGAGACAGGGACTACTTGAGAGAGACAACCAGATCTGCTTGCTCTCACCCCCTCCTCTACCCAAACTGGCCGTGAGACCAAATGGTGTCTGCCATGGAGCAGAGGAGCATCAAAAGAGAGGAGGGCTGGAGAGAGCGACCAAAGCCGCTGCATGTAACATCAGGGCTGGATGCTGAGCATGAAGCAACCAACCTACCCAAGGGCAAAGATCTGGGCCCTCAGGACTCCTGTGGGGAGCTGGGGTGACGCCACCTTTTTCATGTGCCTTTTGTGCTCCTCCATGGCTTCTTGGATCCCCAGCTTCAAACACAGCTGCTTATCTCCCTGCATTACTCAGTGCTTTCCTACGTGTGCTCTACTGCATCTTCAAAGCGCTGCGCTTGCCGCAGTGAACAGACCGGTTGATTCAATTAAAGAGACTTCTAATCAACAATGGTAGTGACTGCAAGGGGTGGGGAGATGATTTGGGGCAGCTGGGAAAAAAATTGCCCTAAAATTGCTCATTGTCAGAGCCATCCGAGGTGATACCTGTAACAACTCAGAAGCCTTCTGTGAAGGTCTCACCCTCACAGGAGCAGAGGAGCCTCTGCAAGAGCAGACGTGTACTAATGGGTTTTCCTTTTTTAGTAGTGTTATTCCCACTGGGACATTAAAGAGCTCCCCCAGAGCATCTGGGCAAACAGCTAATTCCCCTGAAACCCAGGGCGGTTCATGAGCCCCAATACGTTGGCTCTGAGTTTTTCTCAACACTCCGAATGCCAGATGCGGGTTTCAAATTGTAACAGCGAGGGAGAGCAAGAGGAAACAACCAGCCTTTTCCCTCTCAGAATTCCTTTGTTAATTAAAAAAAGGGGGGAAATGTGGTGAAAGTCTAAATTCTGATTCCACAGGGTTTAGGCAAAGTCTCAGCTGGAGCAAAACTGGGCTCTTGAGAAAAGCATGCTCTTGGTCTGGAGAACCCCGTGGCTATTGGAGGAGTTTTTTCCCTTTGTATATTACATTTTTTTGAGTCATGGCATCACTGTTTATTTTCACCTTGCTCTCAACCACGGTGGGATGACATCAGAGCCCCTCAATGACTGGAGAGGAGCCTCTTTGCCAAGCACCCCAACTGGAACCCTACCAGTTCGTGCTGGTCACATGATGGGTTTTGGGGCTATGGGAAAGGAGGCGAGTGGGAGTGGGGCCGCCGGCTGCCAGAACAGTTCATAGGGCCCACAGCCCGCTCCTGCCCACATCTGAGGAGCCGCTGGGAAGGCGAGCAGGAAGGAGGGAGCTGCAGACCAGATGCGTTGCTCCGGTGGGCCGTCTCCAGCCTGCGGGCCCCGGGGAAGGCGCGCCCGCACCAACGCTCCCGGCGGCTGCTCTTTGATAGGAGCCGTGGAGGAGCGAGATCGTGCATCGGGGGCAGAGAGAGAGAGAGAGAGCCAGTCCGGGAAGCCGTGTCTATCTTTGTTCTCCTCCTACCTGATTGCGGGATGACTCATCCCCTTCAAACCAGCGAGGCTATTTCTGACACGAGGTGCTACTTGGCGTGAGTAAAGATGGAAAAGCCTGCCCCATAACTTGGATGATAAAAAGGATAATAATTATGCTTTATATAGCAGACTTACAAATAATGGCTTGCTTCTTTGGCTGTTCAAGACCACACACGCTTTTTTTTTTTTTTTTTAAGGGGGAGAGGTGTGGGGGGTTAATTTGGGACTTTTTTAGCTGGAACAGGAGATCTGTGTGGTCCCGTAGGCTCCTGTATAATAATTCTTTTAGCTTAATATCTTTTGATCTCCTCTAGGTTATTCATCAGCCCTGAATAACACACTGCTTGACAGTCAGAACTTTTTATTGGTGAAACGGTGCTTCGTTTCACCTTCAAACAAAAGCAGGCTCGATACTGTGCCTCCCCAGGAACCCATGGGCAGGTGTCAGGTACCTTAGGAGAAATGGGATACTAAGTGGAGACAGGAAGGAACAGGAAGAAAAAGGAGCAAGGTTGACAAAGAAAGTTGCAAAGGAACAATGAGAAAAAGCTGTCCAAAAAAGATGAGAGGCACTGAAAAGATAAAAGCCATTAGAAAATCTGGGGTCTTTTTTCCCGTTTAAATAAAAATGAAAGAGAAAATAAGGGCTGAAGTGATATACAGGTAAAGGGAAGTTAGTTCAAGTCATCCTGAGGAGTTCAGTGACTATCTGTTTCAAGCCCTACAAGCATGAAGAAAAGAAAGTCTGGAGGACAAAGTAGTCAAGGCTGAGGAAATGGGTTGAGATGTTCAAGTCCAGGGAACCCCACTGTCTCATCCTGCCAAAGCTATCACATTGGGGAAGGCACAAGTAAAGACCACCTCCAACTGAAGAACAGCCCAGGCTCTCTGTATTTGGCAAAGGAGGGAAGTGACTAAACCCTCTGACACGGGATCAACAGCATGATGAGTGCCAGAACACCTCCCAGACACCTGGAGGGACAGTGCAAAGGTTTTGAGACTTGAAAACTGCTGTAAGACTTTGCAGTGGCACACAGGGCATGTCAAGTTCCTCTGGAGATGGTTGGTGCTGCTGGGAGCAAGGAAGCAGTGCCCTGTGTGGGAGGGAAACATCAGCTGAAGGGAAGGGAGATCACTGGTGGGACTCTCTAAGGATCAGTGCTGGAAATCATCTCACATCTTCCCTCCTGACTTCAGCACAAAAAGGAACACCGTGTTGATAAATCTGCTGATCTCAAAAAATGGGGGAGGAAAGAAAGGCATAACTAGTCTGGAAAAATACGTGAACAATGACACCAGAAATAAGGTGGCATCGAAGAGCACAGAAGGCAAAGTGGGACACTTAGGGTGGCATTTATGTGACCCTGCATTGGCCATCTGAAAATAGTCCAAACCATTCTGTAACTGGAGAAAAAAGCAGGTCCAAAAATTAAGTTTTCCAGTAGGAAGCAGCAATAATAACTGTTGCCACACACAGTGTATGAGAACATCATGCAAAACAGTGTAGAAGGAAAAAGCTGATGTTTGCTCTCATATGTAGTTTTCCCCATGGAGAGGCACAGATGATGCAAGGGCAGATGGCAGGGTGCAATCACAATGACAGGGACCTCCAAGGACATTGCCAGTGTCTCAGCAACATCCTCTTGGGAAGAAATGGTCACACAACAATGCTGGGACATGGAAGTGGGGGACACCAGAGCACTACAGCCAGGAGCTGACTACTCCAGGTAGTGGCAGGAGACAGCTGACCAGCTTGGGGATGGATGCTGGCAAGTCCCAGATCATGGCATGGGGTTTTGATTTTCATCATTGAATCTAGTTGGGACAGAGTTGCAATAATCCATACTCAGGCCTCCTACCATTGCTGCTGTAATGTCTGAGGAGCATTTATTCCTTGGCAATTCTGGAACAGGGAAGGACTCTTCCAAGGACTTTGCACCTCATGTAATACTGTAGTTTCTTCTTCATCTGTACCAGCCAGGACTTCAATAAAAGCCAGGATTAATAGCCAAAGGATGATATTTCCCTTTTTTTCCACCCATGTTTATCCTGTGAGATACAAAAAGATCAAAAGAAAATGAAATGAAGCCCATCCCAAGGTATCTGTAACAAGGTCACCTTGGTTCTGACCTGGAGGACCTGCTGCTGCCAGGCTGGAGATACCCTCTTGTAAGAGCAGAGATGTTGGGAGAGATCTCTGTGGTTTGGTGTCCACCACATGCGTCTGTCCATGCTGAGACCTGTCTCCAGTGAGAATCTTGGGCTCACAGCAGCAAACAGCAAGCAATTTCTGATCTCTGGGAAGCAATGCAATAGAAGCAGAGGTCAGAAATACCATCCCAGTGAACTGTGGCAGCTGTTGGCCAGATACCCAAATCAGAGTTTTTCTCTCCAGGTTTTAACTCCATCCTTGCAGCACAGTAGGCAGGTCAAAGCCTGCTTTGAAGCGAAACCCGGGCTGTAACCCGTATGGCCCGGGCAGGCACAGGGCCAGCTTCACACCGTGCATCAGCCCTGGCTCTCAGGGCTTGTGTGTGGACAGTCTGGGCCAAGGCTTTGGTGGAGGACTCACAGCTGCGTGGGAAGCTCCTCAGGAAAGGGGCCAGCAGTGCAAAGGCTGCCGTGGAGCCAGGTGGCAAATGCTGGGAGTGAACTGATCAGGACAAAAGTGGTCCAGCACTTGTGGGCAGGAACCAGAATAGAGATCCTGCATGGAGACCCACTCCAGACAAGCCCTTGTGTTGCTCCCCCTGGATGTGATCTCTGGCAACACCAACCCACACTGGCACTGGGACAAACCCAGCGGTGGGCAAGACACTCAGAGCACCCAGAGCCAGCAAGAGCAGGGCCATTGTCTGCCTGCTGCCCCTGTAGGGGCTTTGCAAACCAGGCCCATCACAGGGTTACCCATGGGGGTATGAAAGCGCTGGAAGGGGGAAAGCAGAAAGGCAGAACTGCTAATGGGCAGTCTGAATCCAGCAATTCTGCAAGGTTACTGGTATCAATACCTTGGTTTGGGCTGAAAAATTTAAGATGAAGATCAAAACATGGTATTTAGGCATGGTTTAAAGAAAGAAGTAATAAATGGCAGGCAAGAATGTAGCCAGGAACAGGATGCTTTGCTATAAGAAATTACAAAGGCCGTTGAAGGCAGGAAAGAGCTGTAGGTCTGGATATGAGTGGCAGAACGAGAGATGCAAAGCAAATCCAGGCTGAGCTGGTATGCTGGCAAATATGTTTGTGCCCAGCCAGGATCCTGTGCTGGTTTTATGTGGGGAACCTGAGGGTGGTGTTGTGGTGTGGGGCCTTGAACTGGGGGTTTCTGCACCTGTAAGGACTGAAGATAAAGTGAGCAATGGGCTCAGTGTCAAGGACAGTCCTGGCCCTGCATCCCTGAGACTCTGTTCTGGAAGGAATTTTCCCCCAATGAGGAAAATTGAAGCTATGGCTAAAATCTGCCCCTCTTGTCATCAACAGGGACTAGAGAAAAGTTATTTTAAACTCAGTTGAGAAGCAGATTCTTTAGCTAAAAATCTGTTGCCTTAAAGACAATTGTTGAGATGTACTTGAGTATCCACCCTCTCCAGCCCCCAGCTGCAGCTCCACTCTCCCATGGATACATAAACCAGCCCTTAAGGATGTCTCAGACACCCCAGCACCTCTCAAATGTCCTCAGGGGCCATGTGTGTTTGACAAAATGTGGTTGTCAAAGTAGCTTAGATGTGCTGGAGAGAGCTTATATGGCCCAGATAACTCTGTTATAGACACACCCCCAAATTTAGGGATTTATGCCTCAGTTCTGAGTCCAAACAGAGCTCAAACTGTGGAACCTTTTTCCTGCTCACTGCTGGGCTGCAAGTTGCTTGGCCATAACGGTGGCTGCTGGCAATTGGCTCTTGCACAAACATAACAGAAGGCTCTTAAGCAAAGCAAAATTCATTTATGCAACACTGATAAATCCTCATGAGACACCAGCGGAGCCAATGGGTCAGACAGGTCACATTTCCATACAGCACAAATCAGCTTTGCTACATCCAAATGAAGGCAGTCACATCAATTTACTCCTGCTGGAGAAGTGGGCCCAAGAAACTTGATGGGAAAGCTATTTCATCTGTCATGTCTTCACTTGGGAGATCAGGTCGTGAGGCAGTTTGAGTGCAGTGCTCAGATGCAATATGATAAGGCACTTCCATGCCTGGAAGAAACACCAGTCTAGAGAGATTTTAATAATGACTGCCTTGCAGAAGGGTCGTACTGTTGGGCAGTAAATGTCCTCGTTCAGTCTGTGAAGAAGAGCTGCATTTAGCCCTGGTGCACCACTTTTCCTGTTAAACCAGACTCCTAGGAAAGACTAATGCGGAAGAAGATGCAATCAAGGCAAGCCGTGGAAAGATAACCCATCAATTACCCAGCGGCTTGGGATATTCCTTCAAAGGCCCATTCAATTAGACATCTGATTTGCATGTCTTTCCCATTTGCTCTAGGTACTCATTAGGGGCATTTAAATACAACCCTGACTGCAGCCCCACAAAGCCTTGGGTGGATGCTTTTGAGAACCTCATTTTAGTTTATCAGAGTTGTCAGAAGTTGCAATTACTGTAGAGCAAAAAACAAAGTGCTTTATCACCCCTTTGAATCTGCTGGGATTAACACCCCTCTTGCAAAAATAAGTGTCTTTGCAGCCTTTAAAGATCCCAAAGATCAAGATCTCTTAAGCCTTATCAGAGGGACAGTCACAGCGGCCTCCAACACTGGACTGATGTGCAGCTCAGCTCAACGTTGCCCTTTTCCCCTCTTTTCTAACAGATTTATGCCAAGTAATTGGTTGCCATCCTGGTCCATGACTGAATAGTACCACAGTTCAGATTAAGTCGGGACCAGCTGCTCTCCCTTCAGACAGAACCAGGACTGGGTCCTGGCTGCCCTTGGCTGCAGTATCTCGATTTTCCAGCATAGAGAAGAGACTGCCTTGCTGTCCCCACACAACAGGTCTGTCCTGTCCTCCTGTCCTCCCTCCCTGAACTTTGCTGCTCTGTCCAACCTTGTGCTCTCCATCCCAGTGTTTTGGGCTGAGCTGCTATTTCAACATCATCTGAGCTGAATTGGGATGGGACCCCCATCCAGCTGTGGCCAGGTGCTTGTCTGAGAATTTGGATTCTCAGATAGGGCGCACAACCCCACCAATCTTGGCCCATAGTTGGGATATCCACACTGTCCCTATCCCATGAGGACATTGGCCTCAAACGAGCTCAAATCTACCTGAAAAATGCTCAGGAGTCTATTTTAGTATAGGATGTAGGAACTGAACCTCTTCAAGTTGGCCATCCCCCCAGAAAATTTGCCTGAAGTTTGCCCAAAGTTTCAAAAATTGCTATGAAAGGAGACGCTTGAGAACTGATAAATCCTTGAGGAAAACAGATTAAAAAAAAAAAAAATCACCCCTCCTTTTCTCCTCTCCCCACTTTGGCAGAGCAACACATGCAGACGTGGTGTAGACACAGCTGTACCCGCACAAGGGCTTTGGTCAGTGCAGTGTGGTATCGTGGGAGGCAGCAGCGAACACGCTCTGGCAGGAGAAACCCTTCCAGCTTTGGCCCAGCCATGGTCAATATTTGTCTTGAGTTTGCATGGAGCCAGCCTCAGGGGTGACGAGGATTCCACATCCCTGCGTGTTCCAGACCAGCAGACCTGGACCAGGCACATGGGCTGCACACAGCAGTACCCCATCCCTGGGGGGGCATGAGGGTGCTGGAAGAAGTAGAAGAGAAAAACCAGGGGTGGCCTCCAAACCCCATCCAGCCTGGCCCCACCAAACCCTTTGTGCCTGTGCACCAGCGTCCCAAATACAAGCAAGAAAGTAGACTGTTTTAAAAGAAGAAAACCATGTTAGCCTTATCCTAGCCTTTGATTTCTGCTTGGATGTTCTTGTACAAGGTATAAAGGTAGTGTCTCTAATGAGATTACATATTATAGTCAGTCAGGAACTGTTAAAAGGCTGTTTCTAATGGGATTAAAATGTATAGCACCCAGTTATAGCTGTAATTGCATTACACCCCTAAGGAGAGCCTGTAGTGTAAACTGAAGGCAGGTCAGGGATGCAGTGCACGCTGCTTTTCTTCAGTATCTCCTGAGCTGCTTCCCTGTTTTTCCTTTTTTCCCCTGTCTTGGATGAAGAACAAAGAGGGAGAAGATTTAGAAGAGTGTCAGGAAGTGACTGGAGGCTAATCCCTCTGCTGACACTCCCCAGCACCAGGGGGAAGTAACTGAGATCAGCCAAATTGGCATATCAAAAGCCTTCTAATTATGTCACTGGTGGTTTAAGCCAATTCCTAACATTCTTATTCATGGAGTTTCCAGCACAAGAAAACCTTTCTTAATCTGAGCTGCTGTTGAGCAGAACTTAATGTCATGGATGGGTTTCTCTTTGTTGGTGCTGGGGATGCCAGGATGGCTCCTTGCTCACAGAGAACAGCCTTGTGCGATGGCAGGAGGTGGCAGGGCATCTCCCATTTCCTCCCGTGCAGAAAAATTTTGTGAGCATAGATTTATCACCTGAAAAATAAAATCCAATCCCTTCTCCCCATACACTTGCACTTTGGTGGTGGAGAGTTGCAGTAAGTGCAGACCAGTTTTTCCAAGAAATGATGCTGTGGCAGGACAGACTCGGCTTCCCTGCATGTCCACCCAGGGTCATACAACACCAACCTCCATGTCACCAAATCCCACCGTGCATTCACCCAGCAGGGTCAACACCGAAGCAGCTTGTTCAGCTCCATCCCAAAATCTGGGTCTTAAAAATGCTCTTGAGCAATTCCCTACCCCTGATTTGCATTCCTTGCTGCCACCTCAGTGCTATCAATCGTGAGGGTCCGTGCTGCACTGCACGTGGAATGTGCCCACAGCCCTGGCACTGAGGATGAGCCAAGGACCCAGGGCATCCTGGCAGCCGGTGTCTGTCCTACCTGTTTGGCCACACACCTCTCTTTAAACAGGGACAGCCAGCTGGTTTGAAGGGTGTGAGTTTAAAGCAGTAATAATACTCGGTCCGTAGGTAGCACTTTTCATCTGCAGCTTCAAATCTCTTGACAAATACTGCTCGCAGTAGCAGAGATCTGAAAAGAACAAAGGAATTGGGTCTGTGCCCATCTTGCTCCTTTGTAATATGCAAAGAGGGCCAGAAATCACTTTGTTCATTTTACATTTTATTTATTTTCTTTTTTAATGTATTAGAAATGCAGATTTTCATTGCCCAAGAGAAAACTGTGTATCCATATCATGAAGCAGATACTGAGCAGATGACACTCAAGCAAACAGGGGAGTGATTTGTTCTCAAGCTACTTAAATCACCAGCTTTTGTACTTTTCTGTTGTTATTGTTGTTACAACTCAAGAGCCTGCAAAACACTTGGGAGCAAAGAGACTTCTGGTAAGAGCCTGACATGGCACTGTCACCACTCACTGCAGGTGAGATGCTCCAGCCCTGGCTGTGATGTTGGACCTGCAGTGTCCAGCAGTTCCCGAGCCACACGTGGGGTGTGCAGGGTATCCAGCCAGGACACGGGGACACCAGGGCTTTGAAAAGCTTCAGTGCCCCTCACCTTTGCAAGGCTGGGGTTTGAGTCCATGTTTGAAAGTAGCTCATAGGCATTTCAAGTTTATTTTTTCAGGAAAGCAACGTTTTTAATGATGTAGTAAAGCACCAGCCCTTCCAGCTCTTTGTATGATATCTGCCTTCACCCAGCAGGCACTCCTGCCTGCAAAGCCACTCTCCTTTAACCCTTCTGAGGCTTATCCCTGGGAAACATCTCTCCTTGTCGCCAGCATCCCAGGCACCATGTGGGACCACCAGTGCAGCTGGGGAAGGGGGATGATTCATGCAACAGCAGCCTGTTGGGCCCACGTGTGGCCAGCTGGGATGCCCAGCAGACCCAGTGATGTGGGCACTCCCCAGGCCCCAGATTGGAAGGCAAAACTCTCTCAACCTACGCAAGGCAGGGCAAAAGTCTGGCACCTGCTCACTGCCCCGCAGCGCCCGATCAAAGGGGCTTGGTCCAGGGAAACGTGCGGAGCGGAGCGTGCCCCAAGGTGGCTCCTGGGGAGCGTGGGAGGGACACGGGGGCTGCTGGCCACCACCAGGGCCTTTGGGCTAAGAGGGTCCCTGCTAATGCTGGGCAGTGGGAGCAGGGATGGAGAGGGGATTGATTGCCATAGTCCTGAGGAGACAGCAGGGAGGACAGAGGTCTGAAGCCACCTGGAGGTGGTCAGCCTGTGGACCTTGGCACAGGTTTTTAGCAGAAGACACTGTGGATTACAGCTCAGCCACATTCAAAATTTTTTCCAATTAACGCTGTCTGTTTTCCTGACCCGGGAACTTGATATGGATGTGGAGTAAATGAATAACATATTCCCTCTTACGTGACACAATTGGCAAGAGAAGGGGATATAAGGTCCTGTCTCTCAAATCCCATCAGTGTTTCACTGCGGGTTGTTACATCCAGGAGCAGGAGTGGTGACACTGAGGACATGTGGAGCCCTTTCCCAGGCACCTTCTGGCTAATAGAGCAAGACAGGGGTGGCAGAGGGAAACAGGCTTCAGAAGCAGGATGCAGACACCTGGATCCTGAGCACTGTGCTGCAATGACAGACTCATGCCTCCATCAGTCTGTCTGACCTCCTGGGTCAGCTGGCAGAGAGGACACCCTGTTCCTGCTCAGAGTCCCTCACAAGCCTTCCCTCCTCAGCCAGAGCCCTGCACTAGGGCTCAAGCAGAAGATGCTGGGAGCAGGGGACTCATTTCCATCCCTTTCCCCTGGGTAAGCTGGAGCAGAAAGGAGCCACGCTGGCTCCTGAGAGTCAGCTCCCTTGAGATGCTGATGGGCAGAGCCGGGAGCCTGGCCAGGGGCTGCATGCACCAGATGCACAATCCATCCCCTACCCTGGGCTCTGTGTCTGACACGCCTCCCCCAGTTACAGCATCACCTGCCTGTTTATACGGGAGATTTGAAAGCTGTTACCTCCTCTTTTTATACCTTGGTCTAATCTAGATACTGTTAATGATATTTACTTTCAAGACGCTCACCTTAGATTGGCTTTTCAACATCTAAATTAAGCGTTCCATCCCAGTCTTTGATATCATGACGGCACTTCAGCTACCTTTGATCATATCTACTAAGTATTCTCATTAGTAATCAACATTACTTACTTAAAATAAACACATGTTTTCTTGAAGCTTTGTGGTTACGCTTAATCAGCCGCAAAAATTCCCCTTAAGACGGTTTGTATCATTCAAGGGCATTTGCGTCCATAACCCTAAACAACAACCATAAATAGTTGTTGTTTTCCCTGTGCTCTCCAAAATGCCGTCTGCCGAGATCTGACTTTCCAGTGAAAGGATTTGATATCTGTAACATCCCCCCCGACCAAACCGCTCTTCGATACTGCCGTGTAAACTGAATCACGGGGAGAATTGCTGTTGGCAAACTCCATCTCTCCCATCCTGGACTGCTGGCTTTGGCAGAGGGCAGGAAACAGCTCCTGTGGTGCTGGCCCTGACCCCTGACTTCCCAGCGGTGGCGAAACCACCCGAGTCATGGCAGGAGATAACTGCTGGTGCTTTGGATGGGAGGCAGGTACCGCTGCCTTTGCACGGTGCCTGTGCCCTCAGACCGCGCCGTGGCATTTAGACAATGCAGGCCTTTACAATAAAGGTCCCTCTGGCATGCAGAAAATGGTGAGAGGCTTAAATGTTTTGGGTAGGGTGTGTGATTCTGCTATTGCTGCACCCTGGGCACATAAACCCTGCCTGGCTCAGGGTCTTGCATTGGCCCTTCACGTTGCTAATGGGCAGCCCTGACTCACCCCTGCCTGCATTTGAGGAAGCTCCCAGGAGAGACAAATAGCTGCCTCCCTTCTTCTCCCAGCTCTGAATGTGTCCCTGTGTCCCCTTCCACCTCCTTTCTCTTGTTCCCACCTTTTTCCTCACCTCCTTCCTTGGGAACCCTATCCTGGTGTCCCACATCTTCGAGTGGCCCCGGATCACCCAAATCCATTGCAGCTGCTGGTGGTGAGGGATGGCAGAGGAGGCAGCTATGGTGATGATGGGCTCCCACCAGGATTTCTCCATCCCACCTCTCTATGGGAGAGGACCACACTGCCTCCCTGCCTGACAGGCACAGAGGGATTAGGAACACAAACCTCCCTGCTGGGGGGTGATTTTGCAGGGTCTAAATCTTTCCTGCTGCTGATAACACTTCCTCCAGCTTCACCCAATCCCCTTCACCCTTTGATGTCAACTGGAGGCACCAGGTCTAAAACAGCCACTGCTGATCATTAGACCTAATTAGTCCTTAATGCCCTCCTAAATCCCATTTTAAAAGGGGACCATTCATCACGTCCAGTGCTGAGACAGCCCTAGCTGAAGGCAAAGTTAAGGGGTCTGTGATCAAAAGGAGGGAGAGTGCTCACCAGGTAATTCAAGACGGAGGGATTTGAGGGCTGCTACCAGCTCTCACAGCACCAGCACACAGACTGGGCAGGAGGGCAGGCAGCATCCCTCATCTGGAAGCAACCCAAACCCATGGATTCTCTTCCATGGAGGAATCTCCAATGTAATTTGGATCACTTGTGTCTTCACTGAGATGCTGTTTTCTGATGGGGGCAGGTGCCATCAGCAAGGTGAGGAAGAGGAAAGGATCTGAAGTCTTGGGCAGTCTAGGAATAGTGCATCTGGTTTGACTCTCAGTAGCAATGTTTTTCCAACCAGATGTATTTTTAGAAATGTGTTGAATCAATCTGTTGAATCAACACCTCTTGGGGGCCTTCCCTTGGCTAGGGGAAGGAGAGCATCTCCCACTTCATCCAGCTCATCTCCCATGAATGCAAGAGGTACAAACACAAGCCAGGGCTGAGTGATTACGACTTTGATTTTGAAATACCCAGTGATGATGAAATCCTATTTATCTCATGCTCCAGTATCACTCAACACCACTTCTCCTTGCCACTCCATCTCCATCCCATCTCCTTTGTGAGGCTCAAGAGCTGGAAACGGGATATTCCCCAGCCTGGGCCTTTGCCTGAGCCACACAACCAACCTCCCGCCTTTAGGTCCAACTTTCTCTAGAAACCAGGCCCACGTCCAAATTAATTTTCTGTATGTGTTGTTGGAGTGATTACATCTGCAAATCAACATAGCCACAAACTGAATAATGCACCAGCGCCGAGCGCTGTCGGGGCAAAGCCCCAAGTTCCTTGTCAAGTTCAGTCCTGCAGAGCCTGTAACTAATGATTTTTCTCACTTGGCCCAGAGTCAGTGCTCTGTCTCACATGCACACACAAACATTGTACGTGTGCCTTGTTAGCATAGCACGATCTGCAGATAAAGGGAGGGAGGGAGGGCAGAGCACTGGTCCTGGGACACTCGTGTGACACCTCGCCCTCAGCTGAGCTGCTGAAACCAGGAGAAATGGCAGGATGTTGGGACAAGCATCCCACCACCCAGCTCCAGTCACGTTGTGCCACTTGCCCTTCTCCCTCACTGGGATAGTCTGCAGGTCTCTTTTTTGTTGTGTTATTAAGAGATGGCCCAAAGCCCTTGGCGGTCAATGAAAACCAAGAATGAGGTCAGTGGCCTGGCAGGTCCCAGGTCTGGACACCCCTGGCCACATGGTCATGGATGCAGAGGGTGATGGTAGCCCCCAGAAACTCTCCAAGTGTCACCTGTTTGGATTCAGGAAGGAGAACCATATGGGAGAACCAGCCACAAGATGTCTTTTACATGCATAGGCTGGACCCCAGGGTTTATTTGTCAGACCCTGATAGTGCCCTTTCCTGACAAATTAGGGTTTCCATCCACACTCACATCCTTCTCTTCATCCAGGCTCCACCTCTGCAGGTGGGCTCTCCCAGGGCCCACAGCCTTTCAGTGCAGGGCTGTAGCCCCATTTGGGACCCTCCAGGCATGCTGGTGGGATTCAGGGTTGCCCTGCAGTGGGGGAGGCAGCACACAGCTCAGGACTCTCTACCCTGCAGTCACCCTCTGGCAGCGATGGGTCTGTACCCATGAGCAGCCTGCAGCCTGGTGAGAGGCAGTGATCTTAGAGTAAAGGTAAGGAGGATGCTCATCTCCTAAGTTACCTTCTAGAACCCACCTCTAGCACCTTTTAACCACCTAAAACATCTGTCCACAGCAAGAGATGGATGCCCCAGAGGCCTGTCCTGCTCCATCCTTGGAGATGTGTCCAGGGCAGGTAGGCTAAGTTGCCCTATGGATATTTTTCTCCTCTCTCTGCTGAAGGAGCCCAGAGCCAAGTGCAACCAGGGTGACATTTGCATCACTTGACAGTCAGTCTCTGCAGCACTGACTTGGAGCACAGCAGGTACCTCACCTCCCTTTGTAGTCACCAAAGGCCCTCTGGAGGTAAAATTCACCCAGCCTGCTTGCAACTGCTTCAAGACAAGATTAACTGCACCCTCAGTTCCCCTGGCTGTGCAGATTAAATCTCCATCAACTATGAAAAGAACAGAGCAAGACCTCTGGGGCTTTTACCTGTCTGCATTTAGTGATACAGTTCCCACCCCTGGTGACTGAAGCTGGTCAAGATAAGGATTTGCATCAGTGGAGCATAAGCCAGGATAGGTGAGGCCCCCATGGCTGGAACAAGGAGAAAGATCAGCAAAATGGGCTTCTGGGTGAAGAAATTTATCTGCCCCACAGAAATGTCCCTGCTTGGACCAGGACATCTGTGCTGGTGACAGCTCAGGGCAGAGAGGACCCCAGTGGCAGATGCCAGCTCCCAGCACAGAGTGGGTGTTTAGTCCCACCTAAAGCCACCCTGCAGGGTGAGTGGCACCCCCTGGACTCTCAGCACTGCCATGCAGTGACACAGTGGGACAGACCATCTCTGCCTTTAGCTTGACCAAAGTGACCTACCACTGCACCAACCCACCTCACTGGTGCCAGCCCAAGGGAGATGCCATTTGTCAGGACTACCATGACATTTGCTGGAGAAGCACCTTTGTGAGTGGCCTTGTCTCCCAGCCTGACATCCCTGTGTTTCAGGTACATGACATTTAATGTAAAGCAGAGCAGAAAGCCTTCCCTTCCAGTGCTGAACAGGATGACTTTGTGGTCAGCTACAGCTTTAGCAGTGATCTACAGTCATATTACCCTCTCCCTGTTCATTCAATTTCCTTATGATGAAAAAATTATGATAAAATGATCATTTTTCCATGTTATTTATTCTTGGTTGCCTGTCCGGTCTGATAACTGTAGAGGAGGTTATTCCCAAACCACATTTATAGAGCACATCCTAAACAGACTGGGACATCCTAATCTGACACCAGCAGGAGCAGCTGTATCTCCATCAACCTTCTTTCCCCATCCCACAGGCTGGCTGCTGCTAGAGACCCTCAGTGCTGCTGTTTCTACTGTAGCACTTCTAAACACACTCCTGCAAGGTTCTTTCAAAGGATATTGCCTTAGCATTAGCCCTGAGAAGGAAGTTGTATGCTTAACCCAAAACCACGTCCCCTGCTCTATCCATAGATCCTTTTCTCCCTTCCTTGTGACCATGCAGTGGCTCATCCTGCTGAACACTAACCTTGCAAAGTTTGGTCCCAGCTGAGACGAAAAAGGTTGTTTCTGCAAGGCTGGGATCTTGGGGGGCTACAAAGCTGACCCATGCACCCATACAATGTGCCAAGGTGCCAGGAGAAGGGAGAGGAGCAGCACCACCCTGAGGTGGATCTCCAGAGTGAGACCTCACTCACACCAGCAGAAGGGGAAAGGAGTTCTGCAGGTGTAGCTTGTACCAGCTTGCCAGGCCAAGATCAGTGTGAAGGAATGTGCCCATGAGTAGAGCTCCATGGCTTTACCTTGGGGCCTCTGCCAATCACCATCACCCCAGATCAAACCCCAGCCAGATGTTGCCTCACACCAAAGGTTTTGGGTGAAGTCACCCCAGGAGAGGTGCAGCCTAGAGGACTTTTCCTCCATCCTGGCTGTGCACTGTACACACAGCCACAGCAGGGACACCCTGGGCTCCCCAGGTAACCACCCAGCAGGGACCATCCACCCCTTCTGCAAGCATCCATCAGCCACTGTTCTGCTGCAGGAGCTTGCTGGGTTTCCGTGGTTTCCTCAGGGAAACAAAGCTGTAGAGTTGACCAGACAGAAGCAGGACATCCAGGAGCCAGGGAAGGGCATGGCTTGCACCCACTGCTCAGTTTGGGTGCCTTCAGAGACCATGTTGTGCAAGCAGAAGTCTTGTACAGACATCTCCTTGCTGCAGGAGGCAGGGAGGGACAGTCACTTCTAGTGGTTCCCATCTCCTCTTGGGTAACATTTAAGCAGCGTCAGGGATGTGCCCACGAGGTCCCAGTGTGCACCAGGACACGGCATGAGGGTGATGGATCCTAACACAAGGGGCTTGGTGTGGGAGATGCTGCCCCGGGCCGGTCTCTGCCGCCCACTCGCAGAGCATCTCCCGGTACCCCACCGCGCCGCTTCTCCTCTCAATGCCTTTGCTGCGCAGAGATCAAAAGGCATCCAACCCACTGATCGCTGGGTTTTGTGTCGAAAGGCTCCCTGATTACCTCACCATTAGCTGCGCCCATTAAACAAAATCCTAAAGGTTTTACACAAAGCTGAGGTTTCAGATGAGAGGGCGAAGGAATGACTCAGTGCCTTTAAACGCCAAAGTCTTCTCCTCCGTCCTGTTTGTACAGCACCTAGCACGAGGGGTCCAGGTGCATGCCTAGGGCTCTGAAACACCGCCACAATTAACTAATAAGTGTAATAGCAGCTGTACTCCCACCAGCACGGTTTCGTTTTATTATTTAAATATTCGGTTGCGCTGGGTAGCACCTCTCGGAGATGAAGTTGCATTCAGAGAGGTGGAAAATGACCCCCCGGCTGGCCACTGGCAGCCACCGCTGCAGCACAGGCACAGCCGGGAGCCACCGGAGCAGCCCTGGCGCTGGTGAAATCAAGGATGGGGCAGAGTCCTGCAGCCCCAGAGCCCCGGAGTGCTGAGGCAGAGCTGGGCAAGGGGGTTTTCAGCTGATATAAGAAGCTTACAGGGCCGATCCGGGTGGTGAGATCCTCCTTAGCACTCGTCCCCCCGGCTGTAGGCATCCCTCCAGCTGGCAGCACCTGGGGACAATGGCCACAGCAGTATCACCTGGAGCGGGGTGCAGGTGAAGGGGAGCACGGAGGGGCACAAAAAACTCTTCTCCTCCCTTTCCACCTGGAGAGTCGGCAACAAACACCGATTTTCAACCCTAAAAGAAGAGCCGATAGAGAACAAGCAGCGCGGCGGTTTGGCAGCGTGGCCCGAGGTTTGCGCTGGTGATCCCTGAGTCACTGTCGGGCACAGAACCCGATGGGAAGGCAGCCTCCAGCAGGACAGGCCTCCACGGGGAGCCTGTGAACTCCGCACCCGGCTCCCGGCACCGGCGGTGGCATCCCCCGTGGAGCCCCGGGCTGGCTCCCAGCGCTGCTGGGGCTCTGGAAAGCCCTGTGCCCTGAGCCTGGGGCTTCCCCTGGTCCAGCGCACGGTTCCCTCCGCGGTGGGAACCAGCAGCTCCTATCGCAGAAGAAATAGTGCCATCTGCCGACATTCCCCGCTCCATTCCTCGAAAGCCGGGAGCTTATCTCCCGCCCGCGATCGGCCTTTGGGGTCGTGCCAGACCTAGAAACACCCGCACAACCCCGCAGGTGACCCATGGGGCTGGGGTGTGCGGGCAGCCTGAGACTCCCAGAGACATCCAGGGTGGCCCTGTGGTTACTGGGAATGCAGTCCCCAAGGAATGCAGACCCCAAGCACCCCTTGGAGAAGAGCTGGAGGGAAAGGTGCTGGTCACTGCCACCCAGCAGTGTTTAATTAACCTCTTATCCCCTTCACTGTAATTAATGAACACAGTGAAACTCCTCCAAGAGGCTGCTCTTCAAGGGACATTCCCCCTCCCAAACAATTCCTTAGTACAGTTCTTTCCACCCTAACCTGTGGTCCTGTGATCCTGGGGTGCTGGAGTTACTGGGACTCCCAGAGGAATTCCCAGAAAACAGCCCTTGGCTGGTATGGTGAGAACTAAGAATTTTATTATTTTTTTTTTAATTAGTCCCCCCAGAATCACAAAAGCCTCAGCTCCCATACAAATCTCTGGGGGGTAACTGCATTTAGCATGATGGTCCCTGCTTGGGTTTCAGACCAGATATAAAGAAGAGATTTTCTTACAAGAGTGGTGAAGCACAGGCACAGGCTGCCCAGAGAGGTGGTGATGTCCCATCCCTGCAAATATTCAGGTCAGGTTGGGCAGAGGTCTGAGCACCCTGGTCTGGTTGAAGATGCAGGAGAGTTTGGGCCAGATGAACATTGAAAGGTCCTTTCCAAGCCAGACTATTCTCTGAATCTATAATACATTTATACACATTATATGGATTGGATCTATGTTACACTGGGACCGTGGCAGGAGATGCCACTGGCACAGCAAAGGTCACTGCTCATGTCCAAAACTGCTGGAAGAAACTCTTCCCTGGGAGCACCTTTTCCCACACAGCGAGACACGAGGCCCCAGGTGGGAAGAACCCTGTGACAGGGAGAGGGTCCCACCCTGCCACCTCCCCAGGGACACTGAGCTGCAGGGGAGCAGGTCGAAAGGAGAACCTGGTGGAGCTCGGCCTGGGAATGGCCCGTGGAAAGCAAAGCTGCTGATTTGCTGATTTTCCGAGCTCACCTACCAATAGCAAAACCATCAAAGCAAGAGACACATTCCTGAGGTCTGACCCAGCACGGCAAAGTCAAGGAAAGATTCCCACTGAACTCAACAGCCACTGGACTGCGGCCACAGCACTTACATAGAGCCAAGACTTACTTATTGTTTTTCCCCCATGGTTTTAATCAAGACTTCATCCCACTGGGGCTCTGTCTCATCCTGCAACAAGGAAGTCAAATTTTTCCTACAGAGTCATTTTAAGACAATAGATAACCAAATATATAGAGTTAGACATATTACCGTGCATGTATAAATATCAAAAAACACTTATATATTTTATATACATACAAACAACCTCTTAAACTAGAGGCCAGCATAAAAAACAGGGTAAGCACTGTAATAATTTAAATTATGCAACATATTCTGCATAACGTATTTATTTTTAATGGCAGTCATTTTAATAGCTCTAAGGCCCTGAATTAGTCCAATATGTTCTTAACTAAGTTCACTTTAAATACAAATGTTAATGACTTTTCCAGAGGGTCCAGTGCCCTGGATGATCTTGCTACACAGCAGTACATTCTCCTTAACATGTTTACTCTTAATAACAGGTTTAATGATGCACTTGGGGCCTTAATAACCATGTTTAGTCACAAAGAGAAAAACCAGCTACAAAATACTTTCTCTAAAAACTAGGCTACAGGGGATTGCCGTGCTGTTTCAAAGCCACACCAGCCATCCTTTAAAGTGCCTTTATGTGTTTTGGCTCTGCCTGCATCCAGGCTGGGGAGCCTGGCTGTGGAGGAGCAGCCCTGATCGAATTTTGGAGCTGGTTTGGGGGTGATTTGGTGATCCTGCGCAGCAGCTGAGCTGTTCAGGGTAAAGGACCACAGCCACAGGTGGCCTCACCTCCTCCCCCAGTGCTCAGTGTTGAGTTTGGGGAGACACAGGGCAAGTTTCAAAGGAAGGTGTTCCTGGGCTCCAGCAGAGGCATCCTGGGGCTCTCACCGACGCTGCTGGCACAGGCGTGCCAAAGGGAACGCGTTTGAAAAATCACACCCACCACCCATTAAAAAAAAAAACACAACAAAACACCAAAAAGCACCACCAACAACTACAAAACCCCACCTCCTACATTTAGTTTTATGAGAGCTAGAAATACCACCAAATTAAGAGGTGGGGAGGCGACAGCTGCTCTCTCCTTTCATGCCCAGATCAAGCCATTGCTGTGCCTGCAGCCCCACTCGTGTCAGCCCTCCTGGCTGGGGCTGGGCAGGACCCCCGGGGCACATGCAACCCATGGAGAGCTGATTCCAGCTCCCCAAAAGAGATTCACCCAGCGGTGTGGCTGGCAGTGCTTCTCTCCCTGGCTGTGTCCAGACCTGTCCAAGCCCAGAGCTGTGTCCGGACCCGTGAAATCTCACATGCCCGGGGGATGCTCGGAGTGTCTCCACGACCTGCGGGCATAGGACCAGCCCATCCCACCCGCTCAGATTGAAGGGCCACCCCCCACGGTGTCACAGATGTCCCCAGTGTGCAGCAGGTCCTCTACAGCGTGAGCTGGCAGGGCAGATATCCCAGGGGCAACACACTTCTCCCTCCATGCAGAAGCTTTCTGGAGCATGCATCTTGCACCAAAAAAACCTGATGGTTTGTCCTAAATATAACCACGGCAGACTTTGCCAGGCTTCAGCTCCACTTGCATGAAAAACACTTGCAAGGCTTGAACCAGCTCTGGTTTTTCTACCTTCTGCCCCAGGGCCTGAGCGAAAAGGGAGGGTGGAATCCAATAGCATGTTGTGCATAAAAAGATTATGCCAAAGATAACCTTATTGCTAATAATAACCCTGGAATCTATCCTGTGAATAGGCCCTATTGAATGCTTGAACATAGGCATTCCTCGGTTAGGTTATTCTGCCTACAAATATTTCACTTGAGTCTTTAAATACTAATCACAGAATTCAGACGAAGGGGTTTTTATCTTCAAAGTGCTGCAGAAAAAAAAATTAAAATTAATTCATTAATCAAGTATAATTAAAGGGTATAAAATATGCCTTTTTCCAGAGCAGGGAGCCAACCAACCCAGCGTGAAGCCATCGTGGGGACTCCAAGCATCTTTCCCACCGCAAACGTGATTTTCCCGGAGCGGCGCCCAGGCAGTAGCTGTGCTTGTTCCCAGCAGCTCTGCTCAAGCTGTCTTCCTGACATGTGTTAGGCTGTATGTCTGCCATGCAGGAAATAGGGTTTGAAGCTCACAGCCAGGAGCAAAAGCTGAGATTGAGGCTTTAATGAAGCTGGGATTGAGTGGCTAGGGTGGTTCAGTGAAGCAGTAAATGCAAACACATTATCACCTGAGAACTTGCTCCAATTTCACACCAATTAACTAGGAATGAGAGAGGAGGGCTGGGGCTGGCTGCAGAGATGGCTGATAATCCTGTGAATGGGCAGAAATGGCTCGAACGCAGACGCGCTTGTGCCAGAACGAGTTTGTTAGATAACGCCAGTCCCGGTAATTTTGTCTCGGGGAGGGAGCATGTCGTTACTGGAGCTGCTTTTATTAGCAAATATTAAAAACATTTGCCGAAATACAGTTGCCCGTGAGGGAAGCAGGGGTGGAAAAAGTAATAAAGCAATAGCTGATTATTTTATTCCTCTGGCAATGCGTCATATCACAGGGAAGGGAAAGGAAAAGGGGAGAGGGAGAAGAGGGATGGGATGGGAAGGATTACCGTGGCAAAGTCGGCAGCTCATGGAGGGGAATATCGCATCCTCGAGGAGCCCCTCAGGATGCTTAGTTGTGGATTTCAGGTGGGTTTGACTTCTAATCCACTGCCAGCAGATGTAGGTCTGAACAGGTCCCCAAAACTCACCTTGGCAGCAGCGATGGGGCCCATCCCCGGCCCCTCCACCCAGGAACCACTTCACCTTCACTGCATTTTTACATTAGAGTTGTTCCAAAGCTTTTCCCTGCCGTGATTATTTCCATTTGAGGAGTTTGGGTGAAAGAAAGGCAGCACTTTAGGGGCAGTGCTATTAAATGGATTTCTATGTATTGAATGCTAAAACAAAACCCACCCTCGGTGTGCCAGGCCCCACATCCCCCCTCCACTGTCAGCTTCAATGCCTGGGAGCGACCAGCCAGATCATCGGGATCCACACCAGCCATGAGACATCCTGCAACCAGGAGGCTGGACTGGAGCAAACTCTTGGATGTAAGTGAAATCTTGTTTCCATTTTAAAAAGCATCAGTGATAAAAAGGTCACTGGAAATGCAAAGGCAAGGACCCCTGCTGCGTTTTGTGGTGACACCACGGGCTGGAGAAGATCTCAGGAGAAATCTTGTGTTGTGTGGGGAACCCTGGGGAAGGTCTGTGCCCCAGGAGGGGTCCTCAGTGCTGCCCCAGCTCTTCTGTGGCAAGGCAGCATCCAGGAAATTGTGTTATTCCTGAGAGCTCCCCGCCCTGCTCTCCAGCAGGGAGCTCCAACAAAATAATTGCAAGAAAGGTGCAAACAGAGGAAAAGCAGTGACTGCAATCACTCAATATTGAATTACTTCAGGCTATGGGAGGGCCAGAGATATCTCCCTTTAAAATCAGGAAAGTGTTTTCTCCGGTGATGAAGGCTGGATAGCCAGCAAGGGACCAGGAGAAAGCATAATATACTAAAAAAACCCAAGTATGGTCCACCTCACTATCCAAGGAGAATGCTGGGGCTGGCTGCTGCTCCTCATCTCTAAGCAAGGTGGGCTCTGGATGCTCCCTGCCCCACTGTGAGCCTGATTTTCAGCATCCTGCTCACTTCAGATCCTCATTCCCTTCTGAAATGATGTGGGAAGGAGGAAAAAGCTGCAGCTTAAATAAGCAAGAGTCAGTAACTGCTGAGCCAGGTGCTGGGGGCTTCTTTCCCCAGGGCAAGTGGAGTGGGGGGCAGGGGGACACTTTGCTCCAGCTCTTCCAGCCATGGGAAGTGGGGATCTGTGGCCTTCCCTGCTTGTGGCATGCAAACCACTCTCCCAAGCAGGAAAAACACTTCCAAGTGGCAGATATCCCATTCCATACACAACGGTGCTCCCGAGCCCCGGTGCAAATCCACAGGGCTCTTCCTGTCCGGGCTCTCTAGCCTGTAATTATCTTAAAGGCAACAATTATAACTATTGAAACACATGTGATGGGTTTAGGGAGCATAGCTTGGCTAATCCCCACAAGCATCCCGGAGGAGCGGAAGCGAGGAGTTCCCAGGGTGCTGGTGCTTTTCCCGGCAGGTAGGGACCAAGTGGGGCTGCAGGGCATCAAGCTCAGGGTGAGGAGGTGGCAGTAGCCTGCTCCCCAGGCAGTGTGGGACCCCAGGAGTCGCCCAAGTGGCAGCGATCAGGCTGGAGGAGCTGCAGGAGGGTCCCCCTGCTCCTCACCTCAACTCGACCCTTCCCAGAGTCACATAGAAAATCAGTGACAGAAAGACCCCCATCCTCAAAACCTGCTGCTTAAGCCCTGACTGCAAACTTCAATACCAAAATATTTCATCTTCCTTTTCCCATGTCAGTCCAGGACTTAGCACAGTGAGTCCTGCTCCATTCCCTGTGTCAGATACCAGAATAAAGCCATGTTCAGACACAGCCCCTTCTCCCCTTCCCGTTTCTTTTACTGCAGCATCACACTACTGTTCCATTTCATGAGAAAAAGTTCTGCAAATACCTGTGATGCTCTGCTTGAGGAGTCACAAGGCAAGAGCAATGAGATGAATAGTGAGGAATTGCACGAAATATCACTGACTTGTGCTCATCACTTTTTAATTTATTTGTTTCTCGGGAATCATTAGTTTTGCTATTTTTTCTGTAAGCATCACTCCCCTGGAGCCACATTATGTGCAATTTTCTGCTCTGCTTTCTTTAAGAATTGGTTTCTAACCTGTCCTGAAAGTGCTGAACCAGCTTTGGGAGCCTGAAAATGCAGTGAACTACAGAGCAAAAAAGAGAACACAAACCCTTTGTTCTCAGTATCTCGTGATCTTAAAGTGCTCGAGGTGATCTCAGGGGTGTCAGGGCAAGGACAGAGCCACACAGGGCAGCTGCTGGCTGCTCTCTTTTCCAGCCCTCTTGTTCTGCTTTTCATCTCCCCCATAACACCTTATTTTTTGTGATATGGTGTTTTAAATATTCCTAGAATTTGCAAAATTTCTATTTTTTTCTTCTTTTTCCCAAAACCGAAATACAGTTTCAACCATTTGGACCAAAAGTGAGTGATTTTGCCTTTAAAATATCTTAAGGCTTTTTTTTTCCAGTTTCTGCTTGAAAGAAGCTTGTGTTTGCCGAAAAGAAAAAAATCTTTTGATTCAATTCAAACAAATTCAAACTCCTTTTTAATTATTTAATTTCTGAAGCTTACTTTCTCTATTTTTTTAAATGCTTTTTCCATCTCCCATTTCTCCCCCTTTTTCATTTCTAAAATTCAAGTAATTGAGAAAAAAATTCCCTTCTAAGCCACTTCTGTTGCTGCTGCCACCAACAGCCCCAAAGATGCTCCCAGCTCCATGTTCCCCTCACTAGGGAAGGAGCCTGCAGTGCCCCAGACCCCTCCTTGTGTTCCCAACTCCGTGTGGATACCCACCCAGCTGCAAAATCACAAGCCAGACACAGCCATGGGGCTGAGGGAGACAGAAAAACCCATAGCAAATCCAGCCTTGGGTTGATAGGACCCCAAAAGGGCTGTGGCTCTGTTATGAACTGTCTGAGGAGTTACCAAGGCAGAGGAGCATCACCCTGGGTGACCAAAGTGCTGCACTGCCCCAAATTGAGGATCCCCTTGCAGGCAATGTGTCTGTCTTATATTCTGTATTTATCACTTACTCAAATGCATAATTAAATGTTTCCATTCACTAAAGAAAAAAAAAAAAAAGAAAAATAAATGTATATGCAGCTGTTGAACACAGAAACTTTTCTCTCAGGAGCCATCTCTGACCAAAGCATCCTCTGAGTGAGCTGCATCTTCCCCCACCACTCTCATAAGCTGCACAGCAGACAGCCATTGTCTTTCCATGTGTTTATTGATTAACAGTAGCATTTCAGATAAGTGAAGTCCAGTTGCCTTTAAGGGCAGAAAAAATTTGGGCTTAAGTGTCATTCAGTGTTGTGGGCAAACTGTAAATTTTTTGTTGGTTGCTTTCCATCATGTGAGCATCTGACATTTTATTTGCATTTCTAGAGGGCTTTAGTCTATTTTAAGCTGGGAAAGGGAGAGGGCAGCAGGGCTGGTGGGAGCTCCAGTTTCCCTGAGCAGCACACCCTGAACTGGGAGATTAATGCTGACCAGAGGAGCAGCACAGGGATGGGGATTTACAGCAGTGCCTGGTTTTTCACAGTAAGAGTGAAAAAAACCAACTGGGGAAAGCAAGAAATGGGTGAGAGGGATGGAATCCTATCTCCAGCTACTCAGACCAAAATGTTCATAAGGCAACAAGTTTCTTCTGGGCATGATGAATGCATCAGAGCAGCCTGTGTCGCTCAGAGATCAAACAAAGTGATCTCCTCTGCCTTTAAAATGTATGAAGCTGAAAGATCTTAAGGGCAAATAAAGTTACTTTGATTGCAGGGCTGGGATCTTGGAAGTCACATTCCTTTAATTTCCTTGAGCTGGTTGCCTTCCTTGTGAAGGACATGCACAGGGTGGTAAGTTTTCAATGGAAACTGGTTTTGCCTCATTTTCCACTTCTCTCCTGTTACAAGGAAAAAAGCACCGAGCTCCAGAGGCCTACCTGCCTCTTCCTATGCAGACAGAAAGGGCTGGGTGTCTGTTTTTAATTACAGCCTGAAAGAACTGCATTTAAAAGACAACAGAAAGCTATTTAATTAATACTTATCATTAGCACACATAGGAATGCCTAGCAGCAAATTGCAACAACAAAGCAATTCCTTTTTACAGTTTTTTCCTTGCACTTTGGATAAATTCAAAAAAATAAGAGTAAACAAATGATTTGCACCATTTTGAGATGACATTTTACAGAGTGAGTGTAGTGAGATAGTATCACCCTAGGAGAGCAGAGATGTCTAAGAGCAGCTTTCTCCATCTCCAGTTTTTCAATCTCCAGTTCTCTTGGCCAAGAAGCTTATCTTCATCCATCCATCTATCTATCTTTCTATCTCAGCATTTACACCGGGCTCATCCCCATGTCTGAGCGCCTACTTGTCTTCATACCTGTCCATAAATTACAGGGGGCCCCCAGGGCATTATAAATAATAATTCAGCTCCCAAACATTCAGAACACTGTTTTAAAGCATTGGCTTATAATTCACCCTGTTGTGGGCTCCTCCCAGCTCATAAATGGAGTAGAAGGACGTGACAGCCCAGTCAGTGGAGTAATATTGCCCAAAGATCAATTCCTTGAGTGGCCACGAGCTGGAAGATGGGGATGGACATTGTGACAAAGCACAGGGGAAGGCTGGACTGGTCTGCACATGGGAAAGAGCATCCTCACTCTCAGCTCCTTTGGGATTTTATATTCCTTTCAATTTTATCTCAGCCAGAGCAGCAGTCAGCCAGTCATCCCATGTCCCCCTTTAACAAATAGGTCTCTTAATGGCACTATTAATGATTGGAGTGTTGAACCACAGCATGGCTCTGCTGGTGGGTGAAGTCCCCATGGGGCACAGAGGCAGATGGCTTAGAGGATAGACCCCACATGCAGTCCAACAGATCCCAAACCACACCAGGACAGGTGCCCCAATCCCTTGTTGGACACACCAACTACAAGTGAGTTTGGCTCAGGACAGCAAGTTGCTTTGGTACATGTGAGTTATTGAGTAGAAACTCCAGCTGAGCCATTACCCTATTCCTCTATCTCAACACATTGTATCTCCATCCCAAGACATTACTTTCTCCTTAAGGCAGGAGTTGGGAACATGTCCCAGCTGTGTCCCTCAGTGGGGGAATACAATGTCCCCATGGAGTATGGTCACTGGTTTGTGGGCATCACTATCTCCTGGATCACATGCTGGACATGCTTGGGGTCAGGCACCTGAAGCTGGAATTTTTGCTGGAGAAAAGCAAGAGCACTTGATGTATGAAATTAATTATTTGACAAGCCTGTCCTGGGTTTGTGATCAGCTCTGGAAGGTGCAGGGCTAAAATATCATTAACCCTGGAGACATGTGAAGCTTACAGAGCCTCCAGCCACCCATTAGTGTTGGGTGAGGAGGCACTACTTTTTGTGTGACTTTACTCTCTCCATTTTCTACCTTTCCATCAAATCAGGCTGCCAGAGACCCAAGGATGAGCGAGCAGAGTCCCAAGCACCAGTTCTGGAGACAGAGTGGGGGCTTTCAGTGTGAGAGTGGCCACGGATGCCATGGTCCCCAAGCAGGTCAGATGGGACACAGCACACCCACGGGGCCAGGTTCATTCCCACATCCCAGGCACTGGGCTGGCACACATGGCTGTGCATTGGCCTCTGTGGGAGCACAGCCCCCCTGCAAGCCAAGCCTGTCTGTGCTCCCTCTGCCTTGGCTCCAGGCATGGAATAGGCTTTTCCTGCTGCTCTTCTACTCCAGAGATTGCAGAGAGAGTTTCATAGTGTCCTGCCCCCAAAAGAAGTCTGATTTGAGCTGGGGAAGATGTAGCATACTTGCCTGATAAGGGTATCCTCAGGGATGGTTGAGAATTAAATTCCTTTTCACCCTGCTATGAGGCTGGAACTTTACTCATCCTACTGCTTGAGGGCACTGGGATGGGAGCATGGAATGTATTTGTCACACTTTCTGCTTGCAAAACACACCAGGATTTTGGCAGGCTGCAGGTCCAGCCCCACTCACCCCATCCTTCACAGTGTTCCCAAGTGAGGGGTTGGGGTCTTGCCAGCCTGGTTTGCAACCTCTCACTTGGGTGCAGAATTGGGTGCAACTTCAGGCCTCTCCCCACTCACAGGATGTCTCAAGCTATGATTAAAGGCTAAATTGCAACTGGGCAGCTGTCCCTGGCTGAGAACTGCAAGATCTGGGGAGGCAGCTGTTAAGGGCAATGGGCTCCACATCTTCATCAATGAAAGGGGAAACTAATCATGGGGATCAAAGGGGATCAGGACCTTTCTTATTGCCACCCTCAGAGATGTCCTGCACCACTGCCAGCTCAAAGCCATCCTTTGGGGAAGGTTTATCTGTGAGGATGAAGCCGTTGCTTAAAAAAGAGGTATTTTGCTGGTTTGGCTCTTAATGAAGGGTGCATGATGGCCTCATGAAACATCATTCCTGGACCCCACCTCCCAGCTGCTCAATCCGTGCAAGCAGAGCTGTTAGCATCAAAAACATCCAAGTGCTGTGGTTTTTACATCATTCTCAGCTAAGTTATTTCCCTCATCCCTGTTAATTGGGATGGGGCAGCCTCAGCCCCCAGCCTGGAGGAGGCACAGGTCCCTCCTCTCCTGCAGGGTTTCGGTGGGATGGAAGGAGGTGGCACAGGGCCAGTTGTGCCAGAGGGAGCCAAGGAAAAGGCTGCCTGGGTGCCAGCAAGGCAGCTTGCAGCCCAGGCCAAGCTTCCCACTCTTCCCGCACGTTCTGCAACATCCCGAGCTGAATCACTTCACAGAATTTACTTTTACCCTGTTGAATGCCACTAAACCTTCAAATTAATCCTCCCATTACAGGACTTCCTTTGATGTCAAAGAGGGAATTTTTTTTGATGGCAAAGGGGGATTTTTCCCCCTTGGTATAATTATTCCTATTTTTCTTCCCCCTTTTTTAGGCACAAGAGATTCCTGCCAGATGCATGACTTGTGGAGGCAGCTCCCACACAAGGTATTTATATATTTATATGTATATGATGAGAATGTGGTATTGAAAGAGCTGAAGTTTCAGGCAGAAGATAAAGGGAATTTCCCATTTCCTACTTGTTACAGTGGAAGTTGCCTGGGAAGAGTCTGAAGCAGGACTAGGACCAAAAGCTGTGAGACAGAGTACTGGAAAGTAGCTCTTTAAGATAAGCATACCCTGAGAAAAACATCTGCTTTTTAACACTATCCCAGAGCAAGTTTCAATACCTGGGAACCATCTCTTGCACTGCTTAAATTACAGGGATGGGTAAAGTGGATCTACTCTTGCATGTGTTTCCTAAAGTGCTCTACTCTTGCATGTGTTTCCTACTGAGCATCTTGGGTGCTACTGGGATTGCCCGGCTGAACATCCCAGCACAGAAACAGAGTCACTGGATAAAGCTCTAGAAGCAGGGAGCTGTGGGTAGTGCTAAGGCAGCTTTCTGTAACAGCCAGTAATAATGGAACACCCAGGTTTACTCAGTTTCAATCAGCTGATATGATTTATTAGGAAAATGGGGATACAATTGCAGTGCTCTTTACAGAAAATGTTATGAAACTATCCATATAATCCAACTCTTTATTAAAAATGTTATGAGATAATCCATGTAATTCAACGGGGAAGTGCATTCTTGCTAATAAATCATTGCATGGAGACTCCCAGCATAAGAGAAGGCTTTTCTGGGAGTGGAGATGAGCCCTGGGAGGCATTGTCCAGCTGTGCCCAGAAGTCAGGCCTGTGTGACTACCTGCCCAGTGATCCCCCCCTGCCCCGGGGTGCAGACTGAGCCGCCTGTGCCCCCCACTGCCGTGCCACAGCTTCAATGCGGGCCCGCAGCACCTGCGCCCAGTCCTGTCCCCGCTGCAGGGGAGTGGATCTGCTCTCCATGGCTGCCAGGGCACTGATCTCAGGGGGGATCTGGGGAGCCAGGCCGGCTCGGAGAAGGGCATCCTGAAATTTGGCTGCAGAGGCTGGAGCAAAGCAACACCGGGGGATGCTGGAAAGGAAAGAAAAGCAAAGCAAACTTCTGGTGTAAGCGAGCTGGGAGCTGGAGATGCTGCAGGAGCAAGGGGACAGTGATGCTCCTGTCCATGGCTCTGCCTACCTGTGTGGCTGGGAGTAGTGGTAGTGAGCAGCCACAGCAGAGTGGGGGCACAGCAGGTACTGGTTCTCCTCCCAGCAGCGCCTCATGGCTCCCACAATGTCCTGGTCAGAGGCTGAGCACGATCCCAGGGTCTTGGAGAGCTGTGGGAAACAGGGAGGTTTGCACAGGACACCACCACCCAACGTGCTCCCAGCTGGGTCTGTACCACAGGCACTCAGCAAAGCAGGTGGGAATAGGGAGGCTGGAGGATGGGTTCCCCCAGAGACTGAAGGAAAAGGGGTTGCTGCTGCAGCTAGGGGATGAGGCACTGCTGGAAAAAAACACAGGGATGGAGTGTGGGCAAGGGGCTTCCATCCACAGGTGCTGCGAGTGTGGGTGGGCAGGAGCCAAGAGACAGCTCCTCACCTCTGCACTGCTATTTCCATGCTCTGAGGGAGTTTCTGAGGACTTGTAAAATCCACCTCAGTGTAACAGCTCTTCTTGCTTTTAATAAAATTGTTTAGTATTTATCTTTCTGCAGCACAAGCAGGAATGGGCACTGGGCAAAGACTGCTCTGTGAGGGAGAGCACATCAAAAATTGGACAGGAAAAGGCAAGATTCTGCACCTGGTCCCCTCACAACTCAAATCTTTGGTCTTCTCTTGTATCTCTCTCTGCTTTGTGTTTGTGCTTCCCTTTGCTGTAAAAGCAAGGCTGGATTGCACCAAACTCAGCAGACCCACTCCCAAACATCCAATTTGTGCCAGCACCCACTGTATGACGCCTCAGTGCATGGCCAAGGATGGGCCAAATTCATATGCTACCTAAATAACTGCAGGGAAATTTTAAGTTAGTTTTGTGAAGAAACAGCAGTCTTTAAAGAAAAAAAAAAAAAAAAGAAGGGGGTTTTAGTATCTCCATGGACACACATTGATACAAAACTTCTGTCCTGGCCTTACGCTTAAATTTTTGGTTGCATTCTCTCCACTATGATTTTTTTTTATTCTGAAAATGAATTGGAAATACCTGGTAGCAGTATTCTCCTTACACATACACAGGCACAGTGTTGTGTAGGTGAGGAACTGACCTTTCTGTGCAAATCCTCTGGCAGCTTCAGCCTTTTTGAGATGTTGAATTGCTCCATCAGAGTTTTTATCAGGCAGCTGTCAGAGCCCGAGAGCAGCCAGAGGATCCTCTCCACATTGTAAGGCTCCTGGAATAACAAGGCAACAGGTGAGGAAGTTCAAACAGGGGGGGAAGCACCTCTGTGGATTCTCTGATGTCTCATTAGGGCTGAGGTCCTACCACTGAGTTTTTCTTGGTGGAAGCCAGAGTGGACTTTTTGTCTTCCCTCTGCTCACCTACATCCCAAGACAAGTCTTTGGGAACACAATGTCTTTTGAACCTCTGACCTGTCAGAGCAGTCTGACAGTGACCATCAGATTAAAGACAGAAAATGAAGGGATGACTGATGAATCAACAGCATGACCACATCTGTACCATCACTGTCAGCTAATAACACACTGTGTATTGGAGAACCAGAAATATCCAGCTGTTTACTCAGTGTTGCAGATGCTGCTGTGAGTCATCAGCTCCTGCGTGACTTAATGAGACACCCAGCTCCCTGCAGGGCTGGCTGATAATCTCCATGAACTTAGAGGGCACATATAGGGCCTGACTGGCCTATATGGCTGTGTAGCAATCAGCATTGCAACACTGCAGTAGAACTCTGTGCAAGACCATACACAAGGGTCACACACCAATTTCTCTGCCCTGCCTCATCCCTGCACATTTACCAAGAAATATTCATCCAGGTGGTTTGGCCAAGATACCTTGTAGGGACAGACAGGACAAGGGGCACCAACTTACAGAGTCCTCATCTCACCTCCTAGGTTCAAGTGCTGGCTTTGGATAAACTCTTCGTAACTTTTGGCAGCTGACAGCGCCTGCCACCTTTTGTCACTCCATCCTGTCCTACCCTGTCGACTCATCAGGACTTACTCAGCCTTTTGTGTCCTTATCTGGGTGTCTCACGGCCCCAGTTCTGTTCTCCATCTTCCCACCATCATCTCCCAGAGCCTCCAGCCTCTAATCTTCAGTCTAGTCTGGGTGTAGCCTGCCCTTTGCTCTAAGGCTGTCCCCTGTTTTAGGCTGTCCTGAGAAGATACAGGTCAGTGTGCCTAGATTTCCATGACCTGCTCCTGGAGAAGCCTCCAACTCTGTGCTCCTGAACCTCCTGTTCTTCTTTCTGCTGTTCCCACATCCTTCCCACATTCTTCCCACATTTCCCCTTCACCCACCATTCCCATCAGCCTTATGGTTTCCATTACAGAACACTGTGTTGACACCAGTAAGTTGAACTGGGCTAGGGTATTGATGCAAGTACCATCTAAGTAAGGCTTTTGCTTTTGTCCCACACCACTAGAGCTCTCCAGGAGAATGTTGGGACTATTTGGAGGCTAGGTCATGCTGGGAACAAACTTTTGGAGTGTTCATACGAGCTGCGTGGTTTTTTCTGATTTCAGGGACAGAGAACAGCCCCTGCCTGGTGCAAAGACATAGTGTCTGCTGGGATTGTCCTGGGATTGCTCCCCTACAAGGCTCATCCACACCAGACTTTCTGCTTCACTTTCAACTCTTCAGGCAGCATCTAACAGGAAAGTTTTCTCTGCTTTACTTTAGTCTGCAGAAGCAGTAACCTTAAGAGGCTGTGCACTCTCCATTTTTGAAGGTTTCCAACATCCAAATGGACAAAGCCCTGAGCAATCCCACCTGACCTCAAGACTGAACCTGCTTTAAACAAGTCCCAACCAGAGACTTCCTGAATTCCCCTCCAGAACAAATGTTCTCTTTAGCTATGGAAATATTTGCATGGATGCTTCAGATGAGAGCTGAACAATGACCTCCCATGCAGCTGTGGAGAGGGATGTACAGAGGGATTCACTCATCTAGCTCCTCAGGAATCTCAGGAAATCTCCTGACTCTCTGTCCCCAAGATCCCAAAGTCTGGCAATTGCTGACCAGTGCTGCTGAAGGGAGATGGGCTGAGAGAGAAGCCCCACAAGTTCCTGGCTCAGGAGAAAAGCCAAGCTGCAAAGCACAGTCTGGTGATAGGGACATAGAGATTTAGTGACTGCAAAGCATGGCAGTCCCTCAGGTTCTCCCAGGTTCTCCCAGTGTGTTTGAACAGCTTTTGGAAAATCCAGATAGCTTAAGGCCACAGAGATACAATACCAAGGGTTTCCCACTTTGATCACTTGTTTGGAAGCAGATCCAATCCCTGGGGATCCCAGGGTGGGAATGAAAAGGGAGGTATGTGCTTCCAGGTGTTTGGTTGCTGTACCTCCATGACTTTTCTTTCTGAGGCCTTTCCCTGCCTGCTGGAACTTGTTTTGCTCTGAGCAAGCTGCAGGCAGCCATGAACGAGGCATTTCTTATGGACTTCTCTACCTCCCTCCTGGTCTCTCATCTTGCTCTTTGTGGAGCTTTTCAGAAACAAAACCTTTGAGACATGATGGCATTTTTAGCTCTCTAGTTGTCTCATGTTGTGGAAATGTCCCTGTCTTGCTAAGCTTGCACAGAATGAATGCCCAGAAACCTTGCACTCACCAACAAAGATCAGAAAGATAAACCCTGAGAAGTGAGGGAGAAGGTGTTTGATCTCTCTCAGCTCAGCAGTCTGCAGCATAAATGGTCAATATAAGTCACACCTCCTAATTCATCAATGCAGAATTTTAGAGGTAGAACAGAATACAAGATTAAAAAACCCCAATAACAATATTTTCTAATTTTGCATTTTGGCCAGTTCACTACATACCTGGATATCCATGGCTGATGCTAACGTAGCCTTCACGCTCTCTGCCAGTGAGAAATCCCCATGTTGAACAGTCCTATGAATGATGTCATTGCTGTTCACCACAGTAATAAGTTGAATTGGGAGACCCATTTTCTGGGCAATACAGCCAGCTAGGGAAAAAAATGGAAAAAATGCACGAGTGCTTGATGAATAAACATTTGAAGGAGATTTTAGCAAAAAAGTCATCATACAAATTGATGGAGCACCTTGTTCAGAAGCAGAGACAAATTATATTCCCTAGAGGACTCCAAGACACCTGACTTCTTATAAAATTATAAGTTATATAAAATCCACTCCATATATCAACGCTCCACCTGCCATTGAACACAGACCCTGACTCCACTTTTACTGGTGGATAGGTAGGGGACTGAGAATCCAGGCAGCTGCCAGGCAAGCAGAAGAAATGAAGATTTTGAGCTTTTGCCTGTCTGATGGGCAGGCTGGAAGAGCAGTGAATATATAAAATCCTTTACTGCTTTCATAAAACAGTTCTACACCTATTTTGGGACTGCAAGAATCAAGGACTCTCATTTAGAAGGCCAGATTATGCAATGAAGAGTGGTTCTCCTGACCATGCATTACCATGCAAACCAGAGAGGACCAGGCAGGACTCCACACCTCTGTTAATGTCTCACTTAAGAAATCAGAGCCACAGCGTTTTCCCTCTTTTCTGCATCAAACACATTCTGTCCTCTCCTAATGTGCCCATCCCCAAGATAGTTACAGTCATCATCAAAGGGTGGTTTGGGCTTTTCTGCACCTTGCAAATCATCAGTGACACCTAAATTGAGTAATAACCGTACATGAGTAATAAAATATAAGTGGTTCTGAAGAAATCCTACCAGAGAGTGGGTGTTTTAATAAATAGCAATACCCAGTATCTGCAAAGTGCTTTTGGTCCATAGATCACAGCATTCTCTCTCTCTTATCTAACCCATCTTTTTTTCTCTTTACCCGTGATATTTCCTCCTCCTCCTGTTGGCACAACAATTTCCACCATTGGCAGGGGGGTGGTATCCAGGGATGGGGTGCATTGAAAGTAAGCATAGAAGTAGTGAGCAATCTGCACCATAATCCTGGACCAATTGATGGAATTCAAGCTCATCAGGTGGTATTTTCCAGCAAAATCAACATCAGCAAACAGTTCCTTGATCGGCTCATCGATTTCATCGCTGTTCCCATGAGCTGCCAAAAGGAGAAAGGAAAGATTAGATCTGCCAGCAGCAGTGCATCAGGCACGAGGTATTTCTGCTCAGAAATAGGGTTGCTCTCAAGCCCTGGGGTTTGCTGTGGCCAGGAGTGTCCCGAGTTGCCCGTCTGCCCTGGGGGCTGTGTGAGCCAGGGCCTGAGTGGCACCCTGGGGATGTCAGGTGTTTTCTGCAGACACAGCACTCTAGGCTCTTGCTTCTACCAAATATAAACTTGCCAGGAAGGCAAATGCTGTGTCCTCTTGTGAGATGTTAAGGTGAGACCTGGCTGAGCAGAGGAGTCCATGGGAACTCAAGCAGCTCAAGCAGCCAGTGGTGATCCAGGGCACAGTGTGGTGGCAGGGGATGAATCACCCATAAAGGCAAGAGGACAGAGAGAAGGGGCAGCTCCAAATCCTTTTAGTGACAAAAAAATGGTGCTAAATTTAGTTCAGCCGAACACCAACCACCTGCATGGAGGCAGCTCTGATCTATGGCCAGAAGAAGTTAAACTGTTTGGTTGTCAAACTGCTCCTGTTAGCCAGATGTCTGGGCATGATGATAGCAATGACCTGGCTGGCTGCAGCTGCTAAAGCTGCAAATCCCACTGCACAGCCCCCTTAGACTTTTAGGATCAAGGTTTTGACACAGCAGGGCCATAAAGTGGGCAGTCCAAACAGCAGTGCCAACCAGCAAAGACGTGGACATTGTCTTCAATGACAGTGGTCATCTGAAGTTCCTGTATCTGGGTGCAGAAGCCCTTGGGCAGCAGAACAAAGATGTCCACGTTCTTCTGTCCTCTCACGCTCTCAATGGCCGAGCTCCCCGTGTCCCCTGAAGTCCCTGTTTCAAAGTGAGGAAACACCAAGAAAAGCCAAAAGTGGTGTGTCAATCAAACCTTTAAGAAAAAGATGAAGATGCTCCATGAGATGCTTTTGGCAAGAGCAGCCACCTTGGCATTGCCTGGAGATTATGAGGCAATACTATCCTGGGGCATCTTTGGGGAGGGCTCTAGGATGATGGCTCTCAAGGTAAAGACATGCCCAAGAACTCTACCTCCAAGAAGTCATACTCACCCACCAGAATATTGACATGCTTCTGCTTTTTCTCCAAGAAATACTGTAAAAACTGTCCCGTGCAGGACAAGGACAGGTCCTTAAATGCATACGTAACACCATGCCAGAGCTCCAAAATGTTCAGCCCATCTTTCAGCCTGGACAGATGCACGACATCCTTGTGCCTGAATCTGCTGAAGGCTCTGTCGATCAGCTCTAGAGGGAAAATGGATAAATGGCCTGTTGAATTAAAGGAGTCTTTTCCTGACCCATGGATTGCTGTGTCTGTGCTCTTTGTGCTCCTGGGTACCTTTCTGCACAACCAAAGGCCCTCAGTTGCTGCTGCAGCGACAGATGTCCAACAAGTTATTTGTGGTTATTAGGAATGAACCAGCCCAGCTTCATGGTGTTTGATAACTCTAAGTAATCCCAGGGCACATGCCACACAATCAGAAAACTGTATTAAAACATAAAATACCGGAAACCCGAGTTTTATACCAATGTGCCGTTGAAACAGAGGTTGCAGCTGCCCTCTGGTGGAAAAGATAGCTCGTAAGTGTTAAAAATGTTAAGAAACAGATGTCAAGGCAAGTGTGAAGCAGCAAAAAGCCCTGCAGGGAGCAGGGCCACAACATCAACTTGCTGCTGTCATCAGAAACCCTATTTATACACAGGATACACCTTTTCCACTAGTGCCAGCAAGGTGACAGAGGAGAACAGGCTACAGAAAGGAGCAGGCAATGGTGCAGAAGGCGCCTTCCTCTTGAGGACTGTGAAGAAGATGGGGGAAAGGCAGGCAGATGCATCTGAACCCCCCAAATCCTCATGCACATCCCAGCAGCTCCCCACTCAGCTCACCATTGAGCACGTTCCGTGGGACCAGCTTGGCCGGGACGAAGAGGGAGCACAGCTCCTTCACCAGCTCAGGGTAGGAAAGGCTGCTCCAGCTTTGCAGGGTGTCCCTGTCCAGCGAGGGGATGTGCTGGGGCATGAAGAGGCCCCCATCGGGGGCATAGCCAGAGAACAGGGCTCCCTCGAAGTCCACGGCGCTGGTGCCTCCCCGTGTGCTGACATACTCCATGGCTGCTGGGGAGGCACCACAGTCACTGCGGGCAACCCAAAGCACCCCCACACCAGGAAAGGCCCTCGTCCCAAAATAACCCCTTCCAAAACTTCCCCAGGGAACACACCACCTCCTCCCACAGGAAGCTAGAGCAGCCAGGGCCAGTGCAGGGCGCTCGGCATTTTGCAGGAGGTAGAAAGGCTGCTTGGAATTTGTGCCAAGGTTGGAGCCTCCTTCTCCTGCTTGGAATTTGTGCCAAGGTTGGAGCCTCCTTCTCCTGCTTTCCCTCCACCCTGCCCAGGGAGACACTTCCTGCCTGAGAAAAAGCCCTGACGGCGCAGAAGTCACTGCAGAAGCACGTCATGTCCCTTCGTGGGCTGCTTGCAAAAGCTGGAGCTTTAAATTAAAAACAAACAAAACCACCAAAAAAAAAAAAACCCAAAACAAATAAACCAAACCAAACCAAAACCCAAACACCCCCCCCCCCCCCCCCCCCCAACACACTATGCTTTTAGAGAAGGCTGAGTTTGTCCAAAGGGGTTAAACTAAGGACAGGATTTGACGCATGTAGGAAGGGCAGAGCTAAATCCTCCGGATGGGCGCAATCCCACCGAGCGGCGGCCGGCGCGGCTGGGCGAGGCCTCGTCTCCCCCTGCCCGGGGACCCCTCAGTGTGCCCACCTCAGGCCCGGGGCCAGCGCTGCAGCCCAAGGCTGGCTCCACACCGAGGGGAAGTGGCCAACAAGCCGCGGCCGCCGCTTCCAGCCCGGCCACCCTCTGCCCTGGTGCTCACGGAAAACTTGTCCCCGCTGGCAGCCGCCGGTGTTCCCGGTGCCCCGGCGGCAGAGACGGCCTGCAGCAAGCCTGGGAATGGGAACGCGTGGGAGAGACGGAGCTCGGCTGCTTCTGGTGGTGCCAGGAGCCGGGACAAGGGGCAGCAGGTGCCAGCTGCAGCTAGGGGGAAATCTGGTTAAATATTAGGAGGGAGCTTTTAACTTGAGAGTGAACAGGCATAGGGCATGGAGACCTTACGGTCTCTTGTATAACCCTGTAGACATTCGAATTTCAACTGGGCAAGCATGCAGATGCCTGACTAAACCGTGAGTTTGGATTTAAATTTGAGATTGAAGCTGCTTAAAGAAGGGTTTGAGTCAGGAAACCCCAGAAGACCCTTGCAAGACCAGTCTGGAATTCAGGCTCTCAACAGCCCTGTCACATCAGCAGGTGAAGTGAGGCACAGAGGGAGGAGACACGGGAGGGGTTGTGCAAATAAATCCAGTTCTTCACAGGAATGGGCTGTGCATCCCTTTGCTGCTTTTTATTTTAATGTAATCAGAGTTTTTTGAAGGGCAAGGTCAGCACAGGACTGGTGGCTGTACAAACCCAGGACACAGCTCAGTACTGAAGAAAGCAGAAGGACTTCAGCCCAGGGTGGCAGGAGCAGAGGTACAAAGGATGGCTGATAACAGCCTAGTATGAGCCACGAGCCCATGTCTGCAGCAAGAGACAGATCACCTGCCAAAGCACTGGAGTCTGACCCTAAATACATTGCCTCTCATTATTCTTATGGTTCTAACTGATGCAATGAGAAAAAACCTCTGGTAGAGAGTGGTTCAGTCACTGCCCTGGACACTGGTGTGGAAAACAAATTTTCTACAACCAACATCCCAAAGACTTTCTGCAGGCTCTTCAGGTAGAGGCAGTAGATAAATTTCATGCTCTGGACAGAGCTGCCTATGATGGTGTTGCTCAAGATTGAACAGGGCAGCTATAGCAGAGCAGGAAGCAAACAGAAGCTTTTTAATAATATATCTGAGCTAAACAGTGGCCCAGAGCAGAACACACCTCTAGGAAATCAGCTAGGAAGGGATCTACTTATCTATAATTATATCAATTGTATTACCAACGAGCCTGCATCTCCCCACCATCTCTGTGCTCAGTATTCCTCATGACATTGCAAAGATGAAGCCTGAGCCACCCAAACCTGCTGTGGCCCCACAGTCCTCCCTGTACCTGTAGCCACCAGATCCTCTTGGCCCACTAGCATGCAGTGGGGTGCTCACCCTGTAATGGAGGCCTGTCCCCATTCCAGATGTGGATCCAGGTGTTTTCAGAAGGTTCTGGACAAAACAGCAAGGCTGGACCTTGTTCTTCAGGGATTGGTCAGGCTTAAATTGATGGTGAAACCTCCCCATCACCATCCCTGGAGTCACTGGAAGCTCCCAAGTTTACTTGGATGCTGAGGGGAATGACTGATAATCTCCAAAACAGTCTCAGGTCCTCAACATGCTCCAGTGGTAGCTGACACAAAAAACTGCAAATAGTATCTCTGGACAAAAGAGTGAAATATTAGAAATAAAGAACTAACAAAAGCTGCAGGATATGTGATTTTCTTTCTCTATTCTAACTTACTCCCCTTCCCATGATGGTGTGACAAGTGAATTCAGGATTTTCCTTCCTTGCCCATGCAGAGGCAGAGCACACTTAGAGCTCAGCTCAAATTCAGGCTAGAGCAAGGACAGGATCAAATCCATAGGAAGAACTGCACAAGCTGATAGTCTTGTTACCAGTGCAAGTATTTAATATCACCAATGTACATCTTTTCAAGAATCACCCAGCACATTTCAGTGAGACCTCACCTATTCCACCAGCATAGGACCTTATGACTCTGGGAATTCACTGACTATGTGTCTAATTATTTAAATGTGTGTTTTAGCTGTGTGAAATGACTTTATTAATGCACCCATTTTTTTTTCCCCAAGTGAGGAGCTTACAATGAGAATGATAATTCCTTCAGCATTACATCCCTCTGGGATGTGGAAGCCTTGCAAAAAAAAAAAAAACCCCAAAAAACCTTAATTACACCAGGATACCTGCTGCTCTGCATCTGCAAAGAGGCTGTTGCCACAGCTCTGCCCTGGCTCTGTCAGCAGTGATAACCCTCATTAACAAGGTCAGTGGTTAATGCTGGGTAGCAGGGACTGCTGATGTGGCAGTCACACAAGAGCACAGAACACAGCCTGGGACACAAACCAGGATGACAGTGCCACTTACTTGGAGAGGTTTTCCCGTGCTCAGCCCTATGATTTCCATGCACTCAAGTTTAGAGTGGCATTTCATTTTGGGTGGAGCTCTGAGCAACCTGGTCTAGTGAAAGGTTTCCCTGCCCACGGCAGGGGAGTTGGGACCAGTTGATCTTGCAGTCCCTTCCAACCCAAACCATTCCATGATTCCATCTATGATTCTTTAATATTATTTTGAACTTTTAAGAAAAGGAGGAGAGCAGTGTGCCCATACTACCTGTCAGGACTCATCCATTGCAGCAATAGATTAAGAACTGGAAAATGTAATAGCCTCTAATTAACCTGGTCTTACTCAGTGCCTTAATATTCCTGCTGAACTTTGCCATTCCACTTTGCCTGTTCCTGAGCAGTTCGTTGTCTCTGGACCTGGATTTGTAAACACCAGCTAAGGCTGCTGTCAGACTTTGCCATTTTTTTTTTTTTAAACACATCATTTTCCATCCCTCTTTGTAGAATTTCCTCAGCCTCTCCACCTTCCAAAGGCATCCCAAAATGTGTTGAGGAAGCAGAAAGACATGTGTAACAGCAAAAATTTAATTTTTTTCCTGAGCAAATCTCCCTAAAATTTCATGTCTCAGCCCCCAGCATTGCAGCACTCAAAGACAATCACAGCGAAACTCTCAACTTCTTGTTTGCTGAGCAGCTTTTTCATCCTCTCCAGCAAAGTGGGCCCCTCTGCATGTCCCAAGCACTAGAGGCACGCTGGGTCGGCTTCCCCGGCAGAGCATCCCAGGAGCGCCGGGCTCTGCCGGAGCCACCGGTGAATCCCAGATCACTAGATGGCGGCAGTGCCTCGTGTCCAGGCATCCTGGAGGAGATGCACATCCCTTTCCCTGATCCCATACAGCCTTTTCCACCCTCTCACAGGTCCCTCCACCCAGCTATCCCAGTCCCTCCACCCAGCTATCCCAACAAAAGCCGGGAAACACCTCTCCAAAGTTTTGGAGCTGAAGAAAAGGAAGCACAGGTGGTGATCCGTGGTGGGAGGATCGGATACAAAGCTGATGCAGGAGCTCATCGGGGTGGGAAGGTGGTTCTTCATGTTCACCCATCTTCTCCCCAAAGAAACACATCCTGGGATTTTATCACCTTCTTTTCAGCAAGATCTCTCCTGTCCCCAGTGAGACATTCAGAAAAGAGCACAGAGAAAGGACCCCAACTCTCATCCATGTCCAAAAAGCACCAAATTTAATTTGAAAAGCATCACATAACCCTGAGCAGCACAAAAATGTCCCCAAATCTCCCAGTCCTGTCTCTGCCCACAACTGTCTGGGGTCTGAAAACTGCACACAAACAAAAGCTTTCAGACATGTAAGTGATCCAGACAACACCAGGCAGGCCCAGAAAGGCAATGACCAGGATATCTGGGATTTTGCAATGCTATTTACTACCCTGTACAGAGCACCTCCCAGTGGCTGAGAAAAATTATAATTATAGGAGCTTATCAACTGGGGGTTGTTGAAGTTATGTGTCCCCTGCCCTCTCATGTACAGAAGTGTGAACGTTCACAGAGAAAATAAGGAGATTCCAGGTAAAAACTGCAGAGTTCTGGCCAGAAAAGTATTTCAGTTCTGCCTTCTCAGAGGTAGATCTACACCTTAGTCAGGCTCAGAATCTACACCAGGAGGGGGGCTAAGAAAGTTTGCAGAATGTCGGCAGTGCACAGGCAAACATGCACCCAGAATTATTTCTTTGAGCCTCATGTCAAGGAGATACAAGACAGAATGTATGACTGTAAATAAACCAAACTGTACAAAGCTGCATCTTTGTTACAGCAAAGGTGGCTCTTTCACCCACTTTCTATATCTGATCTAAATTGCCAGTATCTCAGCTGATATAAGCCAGAACTTCTACATGGATCACCTCCTCTCACCTGCAGATGTGCTCATACAGACTTTTCCACCTCTGATGATTTTGCAGGGCAAGGAGCTGCCAGCATGTCGGCCCTTTCCCCACATCTGGGTGCAACGGTCTTTCCTCAGAACAAGGTGTTTCACAACCAGGTCAAAGACATCTCTGTTGCTCTTTGGGTCTTGTAGGCCAAAGTGCAGAACCCACTCAGAAAGGCAGAGCAGAAAGGGAGCTCAAGGAATTGTGCAGTCCTGGCATCCCTAGTAGGATATTGGAGAAGCTCTCACCTGGAGAAGGTTGTGTAATCTGGTTCTATATGCTGAAGTTTACATTGTGCCCCTGAGCTACATTTTTTATCAAAATCTGCAATCCCATGGCATATGGGCTCTATAACCCTCAGTTAGATACTGGACAAGGAAGATGCTTTATCAGCTGCTCCTGCTGACTTTGGGAAAGTCAGGCTCCATAATGTGCAGAATGGGGATACCTGTGCTCAGGGAGGCACTTTGACTGTAAAAACACAACAGGACCAAGTGGGACATGGGCAGTGGCAATCCTGGGCTTTGTCCACAGCTCTGGTCCCCATGGAGCACCTCTGTGTTCCTGAACCTGGTGAAAACTCAGTTGCTGTCAGACTCCATGCAATTCTCTGCCCTCCCCACAGGCGTGTCCTGCCTCAGCACTGACCCTCTGGCTGGTGCATCACTCTTGGCTCATTGCTTTCCCCAGCCAAGGAGCACCTTGCTAGGGAAGGTCTGCTAGGGAACATCTTGGGAGTTATTCCTTGGTCTTTCCTTCATTTTATATATAGATGGTGCTTATATATTTGTCTCATGGAGAGACAGGAACAGGCTCCTCCCCATGCTTGTCTGGCTCAACAATGCTCTCCTTGACTGATAAGCAGCAACCCTCTGTGAGGGGTGCTGAGTGAGCCACTGTGCTTGATAAATCAGGATGAAGAGGAGCACAGCTGGACAGGGGAGTACTGGTCCACAGTGACAGCCAGGTGTCCCTCCAGGACTGGAGTTCACCTGTGGGCACTTGGAGGCTGCTGCCCTTTCCATGCCAACACTCCAGTCTCCTGCACTTGCTGAGATGAAGGTTTCCTTTTCCCCACTGTGTCTCAGGGGCTCTTCATGTGCCTGGATCAGAGGGAGATCAGATTTGCACTGCAGATGTGTGGTGGGGTCAGATGCACCATTGGTTAAATATTCACTGGCTCTGCTTTGGGGGTCTCTTTCAGACATTACTCACTCAAGAACATTGACTGCTAATGGTTCATTTCTTTCCCAACATTTTCTTTCCTTGCCCTAGCATAAACTAGTTCCATAAGCAATGAGCACCATTTTCAGCCCTGTACCCTGACTCCATGAGCTTGGCTGTGGAATGGAGGGCAGCCTCATCCCATGAAAGGCCAAGCTGCAAGGACAATTCACATCCTCTGAGGGCATAAACAGAGGGCTCCCTGTGCCTGGAGAGAGGCCACAGCGCTACACCATGGGTGTTGGAGGCAAGAGAATGGGAAGTGGGTGGCAGAGCCAGCAGCTTGATTCTTACTGTAAAGCAAGATCTCAGCAGCAAAGTCCAACTCTTCTGTATGCTCTGCTCTCCAGGTGATCATTGATAAGCAGAGCTAAGGCTCTTGTGCTATCAGTGATAGAGCTGCCTTGACCTTGAAGAAGCAGTACCAACCCTTTGCTCCCTTTGGTTCCTTTGCAATAAGATGACAAGGGCTGAGGGCTGCCCTTCTCTGAATATCAGCATTGATGGAAAACTTTATCAAGCAGCAGCTCTCTGTACAAGCTACTGCTTTTGGCATTCTTATCAGGGCTCTGATAATGACATATCTAATCTAAACCTATATGAAATGGTGCTTGCACATCTGCAGCTTGGAAGTTACAGTTTGGAGGTAGAAATCTCAGTGGACTGCCAAGGCCATTTTAACAAGAAAAATCTGGGAAAGGTGCTGTATTTAATCTCAGTGCTGTCTTGGTAACACAGCACAAAGAAAACCAGGAGGGATGGAGAGCTCAGGGCAGCAGCAGCATCTTCTCCATCCCATCCAACCTTTCAGAGCAATGCAGCCATGTGGCCTGATGAAGAAACCTTTGTTCTTCAAGGTTCAAAATAATCATACCAGAGATGTGACCTGGCAGCAGACCAAGTTCCCAGGTTCAAGGGCAGCAGGAATAGGATTACCCAACAATACTTTAGGTTGAGTCAGAGGGGAGCCCTCCTGGCAATCTGTGACTGGCAAACTTTAAAAAAATGATTAGGGGTTTTGGAGTGTTCAACTGGACCTGCACTAGAAAGATCCAGGACTGAATCATCAAAGGTCCTGGCTTGTAGTCTTTCATATTTGTGGCAAGAAAATCCTAGAGTAGAGCTAGTCCCAGCTTCCCAAAGCACTGAGGTGGGCTCACCGAAGTCTGGGGAGTCCCTGGTGGGATAGATAAGAGAAGCAAGTGAGGTGATAGAGGAGAGATGCATGAAGAGGTTCCCAGACTCCACTAGGCTGCCAGGCACCCTCTCCTGGGCTAAAGGAAAGTGCCTCTCCCTGTACACTGCTTAGGCTGTACAGTCATTTTTGTAGTTCAAAACTTAATTAAGAGTTTCAGTTTGAACTGGAGGAGGCAGAGATATATTTTTTTCTGTAAGAGCCTTAAACCTCGGAATCTGGACATAATGTCCAACTCATCAAGGAGGACTGCAGGTAGGAGGGTGGCTTCCAGACTCTGAGTAGAAGTGAGAGCTGAGCTCGGGGATCTCAGGGGTTGAGGGGATGTCATAAAAGGATGCAACTGCTCCACAGGCAGCTACAGAGGTGATAGAGCCAAACTCTTCTTGATTATAGACAATATCATGAGGCACCAGCCACAAATTTCAGTTTGGGGGTTGGGTTGAGCACCTCTCCTTCAAGAGGTGGGTCTTGGAGACCCAGGATGTGTGCCCAGGGAGACAGAGAAGGTGGGGTTTAAAATTTGGCCAAAACCATGGCTGATCCACTGGTGATACTCTTGCCTGAGAAGTTCTGTGTGTCCCTATCTCTGATTCAGGTGCAGAAAGCAGATACTTCAGTTTGTTTTTTGTTTTTTGGGTTTTTTTTCTGACAAGCTTCTAAGACCCTCTGCTTTATTTTTGAAGCAACTTAATAACAGAAGTACCTACATCCCTCAAGATGTAGCTTCCTCAATAATTTTTGAAAATGATCCATGCCTTTTCTCTTTATACAAACCAGATTCAGGTTTTAGGGTATGGATTTATTTTAATTAAATTATCAATTGACATGGCCTCATGTTAATGAAAATCAGCTGCATTTTCTTGGTTCTAGAAAGTTAAAATTATATCATATTTTAAAAGATGCCATATTCTGTCAGGGACATGTACAATTATTCTGAACTTTGCTATTGAGATTAAGTTTATCTCACCTGCCATTTGCTCAGCAAGCCTGGCTAGATAATAATTACCTTAGCCAAATTTCATTCAATAAGCATTTCTCCTTTCTTTAATACAAACTGCATTTCTTTGCTAAAGAAAATAAAAGAACATTGAGCCCAATAGAACACAAGGAGGTTTTATTTTGGTTCATGGATCAAAAATCAGTTGGCCACATTTCCAAATTTTCTAATAGTGATCCATAGTCCCCGCTTAAGCAATAGCAAATCAGGAGCACAGATATGTTATGGCTATTCACAGTAAGCTGAGGAGAGAAAGAAAACAGAAAACAATTTGGGTTCCAAATGGGGTGAATTATCTCATGAGTTGTCTATTTCTGTGACTGGAAAATTTCTGCCCAGTTACCAAGAGAGTCCTGGACAATTATATTCCCCTTTTAACATTTGATGAGTGACATCCAGCCCTTAGGAGCTTCGTCTCCATAGACACTGTGGGCCTGGGAACTCTGCAGTTTTTTCAAGCCTAATCTCTCTCCCCATCATGCAAAGAGAGGGGACCTGAACTGCCTGGAGGGACAGCCAGAGGTCCAGGCCATGAAAATTGGGAGGCACACATGTGCTTCCAGGTGGCCCATGGCCAGAGAACATTGGCTGACAGAAGGCAGGGGTCTTCCAGCTCAGGCTGCTGCCAGGACACAGCAAAAGAGGTCAGTCACCACTGTCCCCATGAAGAGGACACTGAAAAGGGACATGTCAACACAGCCCTGTGTGACACCAGGCTATTCACCTGAGGCAGGCACAAAAATGAAATGCAGTTCCTAACACAACATCATTCCTGAGGGGATAAAACAGAAAAAATGCCAAAAAGCTGCTTGAAGAAATTGCTGAGTCAAGCCACCCCTCCATGAATGCTCTCTGAACCTGCTTGGCTCCCTCCATGGTGTGCAGGGATGATGTCCCTATGGATTTTCGCCCCTCCCAGCCAACTTCACCCACTGTCTCTCCCACCAGCCAAGGTTTTCCCTCTCTTTCCTCATCTGGAAGACACTGTCTGTACTAATTAACCAGAAACTGAGGCTCACCACTGCAGCATGGAGAGTGGGGCTGAGGCAGCAGCAGCCGGACAGACAGCAGCAGAAGGCTCTGACAGCATCTCCAAATTGGAAGGAGGTAGGTCTTTTTCATTCTTATACATGATTTCACTTCAAAAAAAAGGGACAAAGGTGTGAGCTGACTTTGGAAGGGAGAAGGAATTCATTGAGGCAAGAAACCAAGCCTGGGAGTCCATGCCCAGAGGATGGATGCTCAGATAGCATGAAGCAATCTGGGAGGCTCAGCCAAAGGGACAGGACTGGAAGAGGAGCCCTGCTTGGAGTCCTGCTTTGGAGGGAGGCTGCTGCTGGCCCTTTTTCTGATGTGCCACTTGTGAGAACTGCAGCTCCAAGGGCTGGAATGCTTCTTCAGTACACGAGTGACTGTGGCTCCTGTGGGGAAAGGAGACAAACACCATCTGGTAGATCACTAATGGCACCAGCTCTCTATCCACACAGGACCAGAGAGGTGGAGCCTGATTCAAACTGCAGTCTTCAGGTGGGCCAGTGCAAGGCCAAGAGTTGATTTGCAGTATTTTCCTTAGAGGACAGAGATAGGTTTGTGCTGCTGCTACATCTGAGTTACACCAAACCCCACCAGCACAGGTCTGTGAGCGAGTCAGTCCCTGCCAGTGTGCAGCCACTATTCTGCCAGTGCTAAAGACCTACCATGCCCATGCCAGCGAGCAGAAACCCCCCAGTGTCAGCTCCAGGGGGCACACAGTCACCACATTCTCCTCCTCCAGACACTTGCTTCCAGACTGCAAACTCATTAGATGATTTGGTTCGTTCCTCTGATAATGAGCCTCTTTGCATAATTCTTTTATTTTTCATAATTTGTTTATGGATGCTACATTGCAACCTCCATAAAATGTATTTTATGGGGTTTCCCTGCCCCCACATTGTAAATTGCAGTCTGTAAAATGTAGAGCAATTTATCACTGACCATTGCCCAGTTTTATGTTAATGTTTGAACATGCCCATAAACCAATTACATCATCTTACCTCTGGCCAACTTTTAAGGCAGAAGGATGATATAAAATCAAGCTCTGCTAACCAGCAAGGCACCTTCTCTTGTGTTAGGAGCACAGAGAGCCTTTCCACCATGAGCTTCACTGGAAAATATGAGCTCCAGTCCCAGGAAAACTTTGAGCCCTTTATGAGAGCCCTTGGTAAGTGCCTGCATGTGCTCTAATGCTGCTTTGTCTCTGCAGATCCCACTGATTTGTGGGAGCCAGCTGTGCTGGTGTGCTAATGGTGGAGACTGAGACATCTCTGAGATTTCCTATTTCTGTCTGTCTCCTTGTAATTATTGGGATTTTAAATGTATTTGGGTGGAGATGTGATCTCAGAAGAGAAAGCATCACTCTGGCTGGGCTTGGTGGCCAAGAGATGATGGGTAAAGTTTTATGGCTTGCAGGAAGTCAGTCCTGGCAGGTTCTGCAGCCACTGGTCAGTGTGGCTGAGTGCTGCACACAAGTGATAAGCCAGCAGGACCTTGGTGGCTTAGGGGCACTGCAGATCTGCTCCATCAAGCTGTGTGAAATTTGAGGGCAAGCTGGACATTGCTCAGCCACTGCGCTGCGATGCTGCAAAGCCTCACATCCCACCATTCATCAGAAAAATAGCTGGTGTTGTTTAAATGCTAAATGGTGATTGTGTGTGATAGATTTCCACTTGTGTCTGTGACAGGGAATGTGGTCCTTTAGGGATCCAGGGGGCTGTGCACTATTTCTGCAAAGTTATGTGCCAGAAGGGCTCTACCTGTCAGATCACCTTCAGGCTTTGGGAGAAGATTTTATAAGCTGGTTCTGAGGAACCCTGAATCTCATAAAAAAACACTTTGTTCCCTTATTCTGTCTTGATTTAATCCATTTTTCCTTGCCTGTCTGTGAAGGAAAGAAAGCAGGATTTATTCTTAGTCAGGGAGGTGATGTTTGTGCTCCCAGTTAGGTCAGCAAGACACGGGACATGTCTAGTTCCCATACAAAATCCAGGATGACAGTATTAATCTTCCTGCCCAGAAGACTCAGAGACATATGGTTCTTGGGGAAGCATCATTATTGAAAGGTTTTTCCACACTGGAATAGACATTTTCCCGACTGTATGTCCCCAAATCCTGCTGCATTGATTTGTTCAGCAGCAGCAATCTGCCCACAGATGGCTCCACCGTTCACTCAATGTCTCTTGTTCCCGGGCAGGGCTCCCTGAGGAAAAGATCCAGAAGGGCAAGGACCTCAAGAGCATCTCAGAAATCGTGCAGGATGGGAAAAAGTTCACAGTTACTGTGACCACTGGCTCCGAAGTGGTGAAAAACCAGTTCACCATTGGGGAGGAGAGTGAGATTCAGATGCTGAATGGAGAGAAAACAAAGGTGAGTAAGCAGTGAGCCCCCTTGTCTGCCAGGGCCATGGGGGCTCAGGGACATTAAATTTCCTTTCCAGCCATTCCCTCTGCTTATGAGCAAAGAGACTGAGCATACCACAGGTATTAATTAACTGCACTTCCTGCAGAAGAAGCCTTGTGTTTCTAAATCTATTTTAATAGTCAGTTTGGAAAACACCAGAGGCCAGTGTTTTAATATTCCATTTGGAAAAGAGAGATAGAGATGCTTTGGTAAAATTTTTTGACAGGAAAAGTTCTGAAAGATTTGAGGTGGAAAAGGATTGCCTTTGTGTCATGTTGCAACCCAAAACGTACCTCTGCCTTAATTTTGTTGACTCTAAGGTAGTGCAGAAAAATCAATGAATCACAAGCCAATAAATTTCTCCTTTTAAGTCCCAGTAGCTGTTAGCTTCTCTGCTAGCTTTTCCCACTGCTTCAGGTTACCCTGGGTGAGATGATTTGGCAAGGTGAGGAGTTACCACCCTTGAACTTGGGTCAGCCCCTGTTCCTGGACATCAGTTTCCAATGGTTCACAGAATGTCAAGGCAACACCACTGGCAAGTACTGCCTCTCCTCTCTGCCTCAGGAGAAGATGGAATTGCAGGGACTTTTGAAAGCAGGAGGGATGATCACCAAAGAAATGCCCTGTGAATGGGGCTCTGAGAGCTGTACCAGCTGTCTCACAATTTCCTGTGCACTCCCTTTGGCATAAACCAGGGGGAACCAGTTATTAGAAGAGTTTTAGCCTCTATACACCAGCAGCTCCAGGGAAAAACATATCTTATAGCTGGGAAAGACAGATAAACAGAAATTAGCTTTGCTGTCTTATTTATTTGATCAATTTCATTGATCAGTGACAGCTGTCCTGGGGGTGCTGGTGCTGTCTGGAGCCTTTTTAGATGTGCAGCTCAGGTGGCTCTGCAGTCCCCTCCTGCTATGGCAGAGGAAGGACAAAATGCAGGGGTCAAGGTGGTCTCCAGCAATACCATGAATGCTTCTGTCTTCCACCAGGTGGTTGTGCAGATGGAGGGCAACAACAGACTGGTCACAGAGGTGAAAGGGATGAAATCCGTCACAGAGCTCAACGGAGACATCATCACCTACGTAAGTGTGGAAGGGCAATGGCTGCAATAACAGAGCTGCCTCCAGGGGCCTGGCCCTAGGAAGCTGCAGAGGCACTGGGAGGTGCTGGAGCAGAGCACATGCTTGCACACAGGCTCTGCAGCCAGGAGATGAAGGCAGTTTCTTAGTAGAGTATGATCCAGAAAGTACTTTTTAAGACCCCAATTTAGGCGTAGCTGATCAAAGTTGGGGGTAATGAGGGCGTGTTCTCACCCACCCAGAGGAACAGGTATGTGGCAGGGCTTGGCACTCTTAGAGAAGAAAGGTGAGGCAAACTGATCCCAGCTGAGGGATGCCAGCTTACCCTTACCTACTTTGAGGTATTCATGAAGAAATCCAAAGCTTTAAGAATGCAGTTTATAAGAGATAGACTGAGTTTCAGTTTATAAGAGATAGATCAGTCCTGTTCTGATTTGCAAGACCAGATCCTAAGTACAGTCTGGAGCTAAATACCACGATGATCCTTATGTGTGCCTCCCAACTTCAGATATTCAATGATTCTAGAAATTAAAAAAAAGCTAACACTTTCCATTTCTTTTTCAGACCATGACCATGGGTGACCTCACCCTCAAGAGAGTCAGCAAGAGAATCTAGACATCTTATACATGCCAATAATTTACCATGTAAAAAGTGTCCATTAAAATAAAATTTGTACTGAAGTCTCTTCATTGTTATCAGCCTCTTCACTGCTACTAGAAATAGACACAAGCCTCCAAAGCTCATGGAAGCAATGGTAGAAATTGGGCACCAAACTGAGCTAAGGGTGTGCTCTTGTTGGGGAATGGAGTTGAGGCAGGGCACAGGCTCAGAGCCACTGAGTGACACATGCTGATGAATGCTCTTCAGTCCTTTCCTGGGAACAGGTGCCAGCATCCCCCTGGGGATGCCCCAGTGGGTCCTGCACCCATGGCTGATCTGGGCTGGGGAGCACTGGGCAGGAAAAGGACTCTGTTCCCTTTCCTTACAGGCGTGGCCAAAGTGAGCAGTCACCAGCAGGGCCCAAGGATTTGGGGTGGTTTAGGTGGAGTCAAGGGACTGCCAGTGATCCTGGCTGGAAAGCTGCCTTGGGAAAGAAATGGGCTACCAGCTGCTGTCATCATCCTCACACCTCTGCAGTAGGATCCAGCCCTATAAGCTCTGGCCTCCCTGTCCCCATCCCCTCCCTACCAGCAGGAGGGTCACACCTGCTTTCAGGTATCCAGTGCATTTCACCCCAAGCTGCACCTGACAAATTGGGTTGAACTGGAATTAAACACTTCCTCCAGGGTGAAATACAGGTTTTCTCTCCTGGCAGGAGATGGGCTGGTTGTTCACCAAAACCAAAATTTTGGTTGAACACCCAAGTCATCTCCTGTACTCTTGCTTGGCACTTCAGGCCAAATGGAGATGTGGTTTTCTGCTGCACACAGGAAAGGAAATTCTTCCCTCTTCTCTACCTTTTCCAAGGCTGGTGCCAGGACTCCCAGGAAAGGTTTTCATATTACAGATCAACATTGATACCCATGCCAAGAACTGAACCAATATGGATTGTTACACAGGGCAGCAGAGGAACCTCACAGACAAATGAAAGGACTTAGCTAAACAGTGCCTAAAAAGCAAATGTTGGTCCTAAGTGAACTCAGATCTGGAGAAACATCAGCAAAATCACTGAGAAATGTTGACGAGGAAAAGCCCTGGTTTTGTCTTCTTGCTATTTTTCTGAGGAGCAGGTAAGGGATTCTTGAATAAACATTTTTCCTGTCCTGGCTGCCACTGAAAGTCAGCAGGAAGTCAGTTGGATTTTGATACATATGGGTAGACAACAAATACATTTTTTCACCTAGAAATCCAACTCTAGCCATTAGACTTCTCCTTAGTTCTGCTGGCAGTCCACTGGCAGCTATCTATGGTATATCTCTTTTTTCCTCAGTTCACAATTGATTAAACACCAAAGTTAAAAGGAAGGTTGTGGTGGTTTGAAGGGATCCACCCTAAAGATGAGCAAGGGTGCATTCCCCTCCCTGGAAACTGCTTGTCCAAGTTAGAACAGCTCACACAGCCAGTGCACCAAACTATAGCAACTGGCTTCTGGCATAGCCCCCTGTCCATCACTGCAGACATTTTCTGATTGGTAACTAAGGAGAATAATTTATCACAATTAACTTATCTTGATGTAGGGATTCCAGTTAGTGTCACTTGCAAATGGCCCACAGTTTGATGTTGCACATATGCCAGCTGTAAAATAATTTTCCAGCAGTTTTTCATCAGCAAAATATCATTTAACACAAAACACCACCTGTGAGTCTTGTTCAGTTTGCATTCATTACCCACAGGTGTACATGACACTTCGTGGAACTGGCTTCCCATTTCTATCATCCATGGACACCACTGGAAAGAAATTATGTCATCCAAGGGAAGAGGTAGAACACCTTAGGAAAAATCATTCAAAATTTAACAAAGGAATTCAGAATCAGGACACATGTAGAGAGAAACAGGCTTCCAATAAAAATGTAAATAATTTTATAACAGTTTTTTTTGCTTTGATTATTTAATGCCTTAGTGATAGAAAAAGGGATATTGCTTCTGCCAGGGTTTCTTCCTCTTTAAGCCCTCAGAAGAATTTTCAGGATGCTCCCCCAGCAGGTCCATGCTGTCAGACTTGTGCCACTGGAAACAATCCTTGTGGATAAATCACATTGCTGCATCACATTCCCAGTGTTTGGAAGTGCCACAGGTGATGTTACCCTGCAGGCATGAATGGGCTCATTCCTTCTTGTGGAAGAGGCTTGGGGCATTCTCATTGCTGGGTTCAGGCATGACTTGGATCTTCTGGTTCTTGAGGGCAGCTTCCCTCATCTTGTAGTACATGAACTCGTTCTGCTGGAACATGCGCAGCTCCATCTCCGTCTGGACACGCATGACCTGAAGGACACAGAGGTTACAAACCCTGTGACACAGCGGGCCTCAAAGCAAGTGACTCAAACACTGCCAGTATGGGGCACTGTCCCCAAGGCATGTCCTAGGCCATGCAGTGACTGAGGCAGCTTGCCCTCAGTGTCAGCAGGACACAGATACTCTGCTCGTTTCTCACTCTCACTTGCCTGTGTACTGAAGAAGGCATCAGCTTTTCCTGCATCCAGCTTTTCCACAGGCTACTGGGAAGCTTCACACTCCCAAAATTGATGCAGCACCTAAAGGTGATGCTGTACAGAGCCAGGAAATGAGTGCATTTCCCATCCACACCCTGGGCCTGGCCCCTGGATGGCCCATCACCAGGGTGTGGGTCACCTCAAGTGAGAGAAGAGGACTGCTCAGTCCCACTGTTGCACCCTTTACACCCCAGGATTTACCACCAGCAGTCATTCCTAGTGCTGCATTACAGCAGAGGATCAGAAGGGATTCTAGGATATATTTTTACACCCATCTGTGCATTTATTCAAACCTTTGTTTACGAACACAGAGATAAGCATGTGCCATATATCCACTATTCTCTTCCTAAAATGTGAAGGGAAACACAGAAATGGAGGTGCTGTGTCTCATCCTTTGCTACACATATGGAAACAGTCAGTGGGTTGGCTTTAGATGGTAGATATTAGTATTTCTGAAGATACAAAATTGCACTACTAAAGCTTATAGCTCTGCTATATGGGGACTAAGGCATCAATAAAGAATATCATCTGGTACCCTATAATTTTTGGGTGGTAATAAAGGAGAATGCTATAAAGCAAACAGGTCACATGAAGTGAATTAGGGGTTAAAGAAATGATAGCTCCTCAGCTGCAATTGTAAATAATTCCTCACATCTGAGCAGATGTAATTCCCTGGGATCTCCACTCTTGACTCTAAGCTAGGAAATGCACCTATCAGTCATCTGAGGAAAAAATACACTGCTGCTGAGAAGGAGTGGGGACTGGTAAATAAAGAAGAATGGACACCAATAAAGAAAATCAGGTAGTAAACTGGCACATCCACCACATGTAATTTCATATACTCAAATTGCAACATCATCCATCTGAGAGCAGTGAAATCAGCCTGTTGGAAGAATGGGGAGCTCTGTTTTTGTTTTTCAGGGACGAAAATTTCCAATAAGAAAATGCATTTCCCAGCAGAATGTAATAAAAGCACAGCACTAGTAAGAAACAGTCAGCACTTAATACATCACTCAGGTTTTAGGGGTGGTTGTTTCTACGGCTTGACTGTAATCTTGCCCAGATAGAGAGCAGAGACAAGACAGGAGATGACACCTACCTCTAGATCTTTGGTAATTGGGTGGGAAGGCCCATGGGTTATCAGGAGAATGGCATAGGCTTTACAGATCAAGCCATGGCCAGCTTCAATGAGGCCAGCGTGCCAGTGAGTCACTCCTGCCCGCATCACGGCCATCCCCAGCTGCGCGTTGTTGGGATGGTAAATTTTCCTGGAAAAACATTGGGTAATTTTAGTTCAGGAGAAATCTGGGTTCCCAAAAGTGTCACTGACATGATATGTTTGCCAACGAGCATAGTTTACTTAGGTGAAGAGCCTGTTGCAGCCAGTGCCCCTGAAATGTGCCCTTCTTAGAAAGGGGCAAGGACACGTTACTCAAGGACAGAGCTGTACAGGGACATGAGTTGTGAAAGATGGGATGTGAACTGGCAAAGTTCAACATCTGGCTTGGAGAAAGCCAAGCTCTGTCATCTCATGCCAAGACAACACCACACTCTGTCAGTATTTTGGCACAAACAGAACACAGATCGGACCCTACAGCTCAGCTGGCACCAGCTTAGCTTGACACACTTAGAGGGGAAACAATGCAACAATGACCAGTTTCTCATTCAAAGCAGGAAGAGAAACAGGTGATTCCAGAGGCTCCAGGAAAGTTCATCTCACCCTCTGCAGATGCATCCCTTCATCTGGGAATTTTCAGCGCCTAAGGTGGGAAAAATGAAACCTTTCCTCTACACCCAACTTTAAAAGCTGAGGCAGAGTTAGAAGCTGCTTGGACTTAGCTGAAAACCTGCCCTGAAGGGCTTCTTTGGAACTTTGAACTGTCACTTAAAGCAAGAAAGGAAACTACTGAGGTCCTCACCATGGTCTGAAAAACTGAGGAACCCGGAGGGGAAGGAATTTTCCCTCAGTCAATTAGCTCAGTGCCAGGGCTGGGACATGAAGTTGCTTGTCAGGCCTGCAAGCCATGGAGGTGACTCTGTCACCCCTCCGCAAAAGAACAAAATATAGCAGGCTTTTTGGGGTAGAGCTGACCAAAAACAAGTAATGAGTGTGAGACACCCTCGGCAGGAGAGTGAATGAGATGATGAATTAGGCTTTTCTCTCTTCTCTACAGTTTCCTTTCTTTTTTCTTTTTTTTTTTTCCTTCTGTTAAATACTCATCAGTCCTGTCATAAAACCTCAGTAATAATAAAGCACATAATTTTTAATGTCAGGTTTATCCTGGATGTATGTGAACTAAAACTGAATTTCTTTATTCTCACTAAGCTTTTGCCACAGGACTCTAAAATTAGCCAAGAAAAAAATCCATGTACTATTCAGGAGTGAGGGGATATCTTGAGTGACAGCCATTTGACATGGTTTCTCTTTGATCTCTCCTTCCTGCAGGGTGCAGGGAACAGGCCATCTCCTGCAGTCACAGCCTCTTTGCCCTGCACCCAGTCTCTGTGTCCTGCTATCAGGGCAGCCCTGAGATGCTTCTGAGACATAACAAAAAGGCCAGTGGAAGATGTTCCAAAACCATTTGCCAGTTCCAGTTTAGTGAACCAAGGTGTTTGGGAGCCCTTGGTCATTTAAGAAGGGAACCCTCTCTGTCTGGTGGTACAGAAAGGTCCCCACATGAATTTCACCACCACTGCCCCAATGGGAGCAGACTAAGAAAATTATTCCTGTAATGTGCTGCTTAACATGGCACAAGCACAGAGAGCTGCCAGAGGTGGGGCACAGACTCACAGGTAGCCATCCACCATCCTCTTGGCATAGTCAGCAGCTTCCTCAAACATCTGGAGGTAGGAGAGCACCTCGGAGGCAATGCTGAGGATCCTCAGCAGGTAGATGTTTGTGTCCCCCAGCACAGGCTCCTGTTTCTTCAGGCAGTCACGGCACAGCTTCACAACCTGAGTGTGGAGGAAGCAGCGAGAGGAAGGGTGAGTCCAAGCACCTTTGGGCCTGAAGCTGCCACACCAAGACCTGTGGTCTGCACAGTCCCTAGCAGTCCCCAAGTCCCCAAGTCAGCCTCTGTGTAGGTTGGGGAAGGGAGGATGTGCTTTGATTTTTTTGAGAAACATCAGCCTAGGAAAATGATTGGAACTCACAGCTTTCTCTCTCAGTTTACACACATAAAACTGGTGAGGAAAAAGTGACATCTACTGCTCTGGAGAAGAAAGACTTCAGGAGGCTCAGTATTTTCAGATACCAAGTGCCTATAGGACTCCTATACCCCAATGCCATGCACCCAGCCTCCTGAAAATATTCACTCCAAGGAGTACTCTTAATGACCCCTTGGGGCTGGAGACACAGAGCTGCACTGACCTAGCCATGAGTCAGTGTCCAGATTTCTGTTCTAGGGAGCTTCAGCCTTTTTCCAAGGATTGTTAAAACCCAGAGGTCATTACTCAACCTAGAGTGCTCTCTGAGAAGAAAAATTAAATATTTTCTGGGTGAGCAAAAGAGGGAGAAAAAAAGAAATCACTTGAGCTCTCTCACCCATTGCCCTTGTAGCTTGGGCTCCAAGGTGGGACACGGTTCTCCCAAACCACACACCTATCCTCTACACCCAACAAATGAGCAATACAAAGCACTGAAGAGATCAACACAACCTCCCTGACAGTCTTGTTCCACTCCCAAACCCACTGTCCTTCCTTTTGTGAGGCAGAGCTGAGTTGTTTTACCTGCTCTGTAACTCATGAGTTTCACCCAGGAACTCTGGATTCCACACCTGTGTCAGTCAGAGGTGCTGGAAGTCACCTGAATGTCCTTGTGTCATCACTACAAAAGAAGTTAAGTCTGGGATGCCTCAGACAGTTGTTTCATCCATAAACCATGAATGTAGGGGGGACAAGGCCTCCTTTCCTGGGCAGTGTGTGTGCAGCAAGAGAGAAGTGCCAGGACTCACCTCGTGGTATTGCCCCTCCATGCGGGCCTTGTTGATCTTCTCCAAGGTGTCCTTGGAGAGCTGGATCACCTCCTTCACTGTGTCTGCAGAGGGCTGGGGACAACAGCAGGAAAACCAGTGAGGAAAATGCACTGCCTCACACATGCCAAAATACATTGGTTGAAAGAACGCTTGGTCCAAATCAGCTTAGTGAGATGCTTCCCACATCACCACCTCCTACTGCTGTTTGCAAATATCAGTGGGCCCCTCAGACCTGCCCAAGGATGAAATGGGCTGCAATGGTCCCAGTTCCAGGTCAAAAGGTGAAGTGAGAGGGTCCTGCTGACTTCAGTGAGAGGGTTGCCCATCAGAGTAGTGGCCATGTGTCTCTGATATGCATGACAAGGTTCCTCAACTCTCCCTGCCACTCTTCCCCTCTGGAAAAGGGACAAAATTCACCCTGCAACGGAGAGGTCTCATGAGATACCAAAGAGGCTGTGAAAGCCACCAGCTGGTGAGTATCATCTTAGTGCAGCTGCCAGAGAGAAATGAGGCTCTTGAATGAGAGATCTGTGGAATAGGAAAGATCCTTGAATTTTACCTACCCTGAGAAATGCTGTCATTAGTTTCAAATACCTTAAGATGGCTGAGCTCAGAATTCAGCTGCACCCAGATAGGGAAATGTGTTTTCCAGTACACCTAAAAGAAGTTTGTGTCTCACCATGCATTTAGAGACATGAAGCACATCTAGGAACACCTGGCAAAACACCAATGAGCTCATAATTAGCTGCCTCCTCTTTCTTCCTTTAATACTGAAAAACAACATGATATCCAGCACAATCATTCATCTTCTGCTTCTCTGAGCACATCAAATATGCATTTTCCAACTATTCTAGCTATCATGACCTTCCTTTCCAAAAATGAGGAAATGTGAAATCAGTCCACAGTCACATGATTCCAGGAATTTTTGGGAAAAACCTCATCTGGAGATACAGAGCAGAGTCAGCAGCCAGGAAAGACCCATGGGTGTAGATCAAAAACAAAGTCCCAACATTGCAATGAAGGATGAAAAGACTGGGAGTCAGGACTCTAGGACTGTCCTATTGTCTTTTTTCCACACCTGGCCAATTAGACTTTTGAGGAGTCTGAAATTCATCTAGTTGGCAGATCCTTTCAAAGTTTAGTACTGAAGGAAACCTCATAGTTTTCAGTTCCACTTACCCCTATCTGTTTACAGACGCATTTGTGTTACGATTTATTAATTATTCTATAGTCTTATACTGAAGCTATTGTAGCTAATCAGATTTGGGCAGCTGTCTGAGCAGCACACAGGGTGTCCTGGGGCACAGAGACCATCCAAAGGCAATGTTTATGTCAGTGCAAATCACACTGCTGTGCTGTCTGAGTCAAGGCTCCCAGAATAGGGACCTGAAACAGCATTTCCATGGTGGTTTTGTCTAATAAAAATCCTCCCTTGCCTTCACTAGACTTGTAAGTCAGTTGCCACTATAAACAATGGGAACTTTGCTGCTCGTTGGAAGGGGTGAAGGACTGGAGGTCAGAGCAGCTGTTGGGGATGGAAGCTGTCCATCTCCCATGTATTCCTAGAGCTTTTTCCACACAGCTGTGAGCACTGCTGCTCCCAGGCAAGTGTGCCTGAACTCAGGGAATGTGACACAGCCAACGTGCTCTGTGGGTGAGCTCAGCCTGGATGCTTATTGTCTCTGGATGAGGTGTATTTTTAATAGCTGAAATCATGCACCTTGCATACTCACAGGCTGTTCCTGCACAAGTACTTCAGAGTGGGGAGGACATTCCCCCAGAAGTGCATGTTTTCCTGCTGTGTGCTGCACAGCACCTCTAATGCTCACAAAAAGGGCATGGTGCATGTCTAGTGCAAGGATGTCCCTGCTCATGGTAGGGCAGATGGAATGAGATGAATGATAAGGTCCCTTTCAAGCCAAATCATTCTGTGATTCATGGTCTCACTGTTCAGTCAAGGCTTGATAGCAGGTGTTCAATGAGGGGTGAGATTTCTTTTATGCTGTCTACTGGAGAATGTGTTCAAAAATACTCCTGCAGAAAGCCAGATAAAAATCCTTCTGCATCAGAGAACTGAGCTCTGGGACAGCTTTATACTGTAAGTGGAAAAGTACAGTAGTCAGTTAGCTGTAAAATGAAGCTTGATAATTTAGGTGGGGTTCTATAGCAGGGTCTTTTACACCAGAGGAGAACTTGACCCAGCAAGGAAAGGGTCTCCTCTTGTCCCATCTCCTGTCTACCATAAGGGAGCTCCCTTATATCAGCTCAATACTGTTTCTCTAAACCTTTCTCAAGGAGAGATTTACACTCTGCAATATCCAGCCTTTCCTGGCTGCCATCTCTCTGAAAGAAGAGTTACAGCTTGGCTTCCTGGCACCTCCTGAGAGGGAGGCTGAGAGTCCTGTGCCCCTTCCCAATAAGCTGCACCTCACTGGGCCTCTCCTGGTGGCACTGCTTCTGTGAGGTCACATTTCCTCATCCCAACTTCTCTGTTTTATTTCCCACCTGCTCCACATCATCCCCTGAGCTGTACTGATTCATTATGTGACTGCTCAACAGTGCAGATCAATGACTTGATGATACACTTTTATTGCTCTGCCTTGCTTTGCCTTCCCTTATGCAGTTCATAAGGCTTGCAGGAGTAAAAATCCCCAAGCTATCACTGCCAGAGAGCACAAAACCTATGAGCAATTATATCCTTGGGCAGAGGAACTAAAAAGAAACTCTTAGAGCTGCCAACACACTCATAAACTGGAGCTGCTGGCCAAGCAACACATCCCACTGCCAACAGCAAGACATAGCCTTATACCCTCCTACTTGATGACTTGTGAGACCTCCAAGGAAAAGGTTACTTAAAAATGAGCAGTTAATGTTAATGTTAAACGTGTTAATTCCTTGCAGTCAGTCTGCCCACAGCAAGCATGTGAAAATGTCAAGTGATGGTGCAAACTCCTTGTGACAGGCCTTTGCAAAGAGAGACTGGAAGTTCAGGTTTCCCACATTCCTGGAGATGATGTGATGGTACAAACCACAGAGTTTCAGCAGCACTCGTTAGTCCTGCCACCATGGATCACCTGCAACACACTTCTCTTTCCATGCTCAAAATGTACATTCCCCTGCAGTTTCTCAGGGAAAAAAAAACCCAAACAAAACACCACCACAATCTAAATGCCAGCATTTTTCTTAGCTCTAGACCTAATTTTCCAATATTTTTGTGTTCTGTCTGTTAATGGACTTTTAGGTTAAAAGCAACTTCTGGGGGCTTTTTAAAATTAAAAACTGTATTTACCATGCCTAATAAGGATTAAGCTGGCCTTGCATGGTGGGCTTGAATTGCTGTTGTGTCCAGTCAAGGTTCAGTTCTGTTCTCACCTTTTTTACATTGGCATTAGTCATGCTTTTGCCAAAATCTGACTCTGTTTCTATCGAGAGGGTCCCCGTGCTGAGAAACCACGGTCCTAGAGACTCACAGATGCTTTGGTGGGGGAGATGCAGCCACCACTGGGTTTGGACACTGCAGGACAAACCATACCTTGCTTTCCCCTGCCTTCACTGCCAGCATCAGGTCATCCTTGAGCTGTTTCTTGCAGTGCTCACACGTGCAGTCAAAGTAATATTGCTTCTTCAGCTGCTTCCGCCGCTCCTCGCTCAGGCTGAGGAAATCCACGTAGGAAACAGTCAGCTCCTCCCCCGGAGAAATCTTGTTCAGGGCCCGCAGCTCGATCCTGAGGGCACAGGAGGTGGGGTGTGCATTTGGAGAAGCAGCAGAAGTGCAGCCACAGAGCAGTCAGGGACAAATCCTGTGGCTGGCCCTGCCTTGCAGAGGTGAGCCCTCGCCCTAAGGCTCTGCTTTAACTCTTCAGGGAGGCATTGCAGAGGTGAACAGCAGTCTGGATAACTAAATACAGAGCAAGAACACAGTCACACCAGTTTTTCCTGCCCCTCTACAAGTCCCTGGCAGGGATATGTAAAGGTCTGAGCTATAAAGAGGTTATGGCTCCATTACTTTATCCATATGGGGGTTGAACCTAGACATCAACTTTTAGTTTGTTGCAGGAGATCTCACCAGAAGAAAAAAACATATCAGAAATACACACCAAAATGCTGAGTTTGGATTTGGGGTATTTTTTTAAGTACTACTTTGCATGCTACCCACACACCCCTGGCTATACTCCCAGATCCCGAGCTCTGCTGCCTTCAGTATTGTTTTTCCTTTCAAAAGTTAAGACAAATTCCCTGTGGGTGCTGCATAAGAGATGCCCTCACCCTGTTCATGCATTTCCACATAAAAGCTCCGAAATAATTATCTGGAAAGAGTCTATTTTTAAATAACTCATTTGACCTATTACCACAATTCAATTGCCAGTCTCTGTTACTGAAATCCACGGCAAGCCCCGATGAAGGGATTTGGAAAGCCAGACCTTTGTAGCTGCCTTTCCCTCATGTCATTCCCTGCAAAGGGTTTTAAATAATGTGGATTCAGAACTATTTCCTTGCTGTTTCACTCTACATGCTGAATCTCCCAGTTACTTTGGGCCATCTGACAGCTGTAGGGGCTAAACAGGCACAACTGGCTGAAAAATTTGGCCAGAATGGGGGGAAAAATCCATCAAATACCAACTGTAAGGTAGTTCTTTTGTATCCACCTCCTCTCCCAAATAGCAGTGAGCTCAACAGTGTGTTTAATGTACATGTCTGCCCTGAGATGGACCTGGGGGGACCTGCTGGCTCCCATCTGAACATGAGGTGCTCTAGGTGGAACCTGACAAAAGCCTCAGTAAAGGCAGAGGACTCACAGGTATCTCAGGTGCTTTAAAAGTAAGCTTTTTGGGGAGGACATGACTTATTCTGTGTGATCATGTTTTTGCAAAGGGATTGTAATTCTCCTGTAATTCCCTTCTAATTCCCTTGGAATTCCTGTTACAGGCTCTCAGTACCAAGGGCGTAGCTCTGAGTCTTCCAGCTCTGCTAAAGCTGCTGTCAAAATTCTTCTCCAAGGCTGGTCTTGATCTTCTCTGGGTGTTGCCATATCAGCAACATATTTGATACAATATTTATCACCAAACATGCCATTGTCATGAAGGGCAGCTATTAGTTTTGTCACAACCACAGGAAAATGCCAGACAGAGAAAGGTGCAACCAGCTACTCCAGGAGGAAGTGCATAAGAAAAGAGCAATTCCCATCCGAAAAGTTTACACATATAAACATTCCTGTTCACACTTCAGAGGATCCTTGTTAAAGTAAGTCATGCAACCAGAGAAGCAAAATCAAGCCTCTGACTTTCATGATGCCCCTGATAGCCCAAGCACTGTAGGGGTATTTTAAGCAGCCATCCCTCGTGTGGAGGGGATTGATAGCCTTTGGGGTAAGCCAGGAGACACATGGCATATTTTAAATACTGTGGTTAAAGAGACACTGTCAGCCAAGAGCACACCACTGATCTTGTCAAGGGCTCTTTCCCCAGTGTCTGCCACGAGCAGCAGGGACTTTGATAGCTGCATGCACAGGCACAGCAAGTGCCTGATAGCTCAAAACTCAGACTGCCCCAAATAGCAACTCTAATCAGAAGTGAAGCTCTTTTCCCCCCCTTTTTTGTGGCCCTATCTATAATGTACTGAGTAAGACTCAGTGGTGAAGAAAAGCACTTCAAATTATTTCACATCTTCAAGGAAAATGCATGCCTGCTTGAAATTAAATTTTAAAGACAACAGCGTCCCCTTAAGAACACTGACTATTACATACCAAATGCCATGAGTTAAGCAAAGATTTTTCCTGCACATATTTTTGTGATTTGTTTAGTTTGGAGCAGGTAACAGTGGCATCATTAAAAGGTGGACCATTAATCATGGATTATGACAAAAAGGAATTGAAACCTGCATCTCATGGTACTGCTACTGTAGGCAACATATTCCTCGGGCACAGTTCGTTGCAGGAGAAACATGGAGTATTTAGTATGTCAGTAACACAGTCATTTCTCATCTCCTAATATGCAAGGTTTTATTTTGGGCTGTACAAGATTAGCAAGACCTTGTTCTGACTTTCATGCTCTTGCCATGGTCAGGGGAGGAGAAATGAGAAGTGGAGAGGGGAAAAACTGACAGGGAGGAAGCCAAGGGAGAGGGTGGGAAGGCAGAGGGGGAATTCATCCTAGGGAAGACAGTCACAGAATTACCACTATCATTTTAATTTATTACAAAATGCAGAGTTAAGTGAGGTTTGGGTTTAGTGGGGCTTTACAGAGGGGAAGAGGAGAAGTGTAGAAAACAGGAAAAGTGGAATTTGGAGTAAACAGAGGGAGCCCCTTAGGGTCTTTGCATCTTTTTCCATTTAACACAGGGCATGAGGGGTACAGGGTAATGGAGGAGAATGATGCTTTCAAAGACCGACCCACCTCATCTGTGTGTGGAACATTGATCTTACAGCCTCATGACTGAAAGACAAAACAAACATCTGCAGTTTACACATGTACAAGTACAACAACAACAAAAAAAAAATGGGTACATGGCATAGCACTGGACATTGTACTGACAGGAGACAAGGGGGTTCCCTGTGCCTTGCTCATGTGGCACTGCATGAGAGCTTCCCTTTTGATGTGCAGGATTGTCCATCACTGGGATGTGGAGGAGTTGGTGGAGAACTGACCTGGCACTGTGATTTTAAGAGTGGTCTAGGTCAGGGAATGTGCAAAACCTGCTCCTGACATTTGGCAGGAACAAGGGGACTGGATCTCCTGCACAGAAAGGTCTCCACTGACATCAGCAGTTGTGCTCTCTAGAACACAGCTTGAAATGGAAATCAGACTGGGCTAGCAGCCACAATTTACCTGGCCAATAACCAGATGGTCAAGTTTAAAGTCAGTAACCAGATATATGTGGGAACTTTGATAAGCTGCCAGGCAAATAAATGCCATTGCTGTACTTACCCAGAAAGTCAGGGCTGTTATCACTGCTGGTTACCTCCTCCACTGCTGGAAGCTGGTTGGGGGGGCTCTCCCATCAGCCCACTGTGGATCCAATCCAGGACAACTGGATATCACAGTGGTGATAGATATCATAGGTCTCATAGGTACCACAGACTCCAACCTGACTTTAGATCAGACCCTCTTTCCCACCAAGGGTCATCATCCTAATGCAGTTTAGTTTTCTCTTGGCTCATTTACCAGCTGCTTGGTAAATGCTGGTGTAGTTTTGTCAGAGAAAACCAGCAGTGATAACTGGAGTGCAGAACCAAAGTGTTAGTTAAAAAGAAGAGGCTGGGGGGAAGAGGGGTGGTTAAGTTATAGCACTAAAGCTTAGTGAAGACAGGTAGCTGTAAAACAGTAGCAGAAAGATCAGAGGAAATCCTGTGGATGTGCAGTTTTTGGCAAGCAATTCCCCACAGTTAATGTTTTGCACACTCTGCAACTTCCTGAATCAACAGCAGTTTATACCTGTCATGGCTGGGAAACTGGGAAGGGCAGAGCATCCTTCCTGAGGGCTACCTCCACTCCCAGCTCTGGTGAAGCATCCCCACATTTCCCACTGGATCTTTTTCCATCTCACTCATCCTGCAGAGGTTTTCTTTCAGGACTTGGGTGGAAATAGGGAATGCCAAGAGACTGAGAGCCTCCTGCACTCACAAGGGGCTCTGCTTGCAGATGACAATCACAGCTGTGACTAAGGTCCCATAGCTAAAGAGTTAATCAGTGATTAATTGAGATGGTACACTCTCACCAGATGGGGGTTGTGTTAGGAAGGGTTATAAACACACCAGCAGATAGTGATACACAGCTGATTGCAAGTTTCTGTTAGGAGAAACTCTTGGACTGTGGACTCAGCATAATCCTTAATAATTTACTAGGTGGAATTACTCCTTAACTATCTATAAATGAGGCTTCAATATAAGGGGTGAGTTAAACAGCTACTTACTACTTTAGCTACCTGTTTTGAGTCTAGTTACAAAACCCATATGAAACCAGGGAAAAATTCTTTGCTGGTTGCTGGATTTGGGGTCAGACCTTCTGTATTTGTTAGTGTATCTGATGAAAAAAAATTAAATAACAAGGAGAGAAATTAGTTTGTCTTTGGCAAGAAAATACTGGGTTTTTTTGGTTTTGTTTTGTTTTTTAACTAGAGAAGGAAATAAGAATGAAAAGATTTTCTGGGGCAGGGACCTGCCACTGGGGGTGGCAGAGCCTGATGAGTTGGTTGTTAGGATGCATCCATGCTGCACCAAAGGAAAGAAATCCACTCACTTGCCATTGTTGAAGACGACAGTGCAGTTGGGCCAGCAGTCGTGGTTGGCCTGGCAGAGGTTGGGGAAGATTCCCACACCAACAGCCTGCAGTCCTCTTTGGTCACTGAGGGTAAAGCCATTGCAGCTGATCTAGTCCCAAAACACAGGCAGAAAGAAGCATTTTAGGAGAAAAAGCTGAAACACTCCAGTTGGGATAAAGCATCAGAAGAGAAGCAATGCAGGACTCATGCAGAGGGAGCAGAGCAGAGCTGAGTAAATGTTAAGGAATATTTGCTGTCAGTTTTCACTTGGGATGCCTAAGATAAACTTGGTTTGATCATACATTGGTTTTCTTATATTTGGTTCCTGAAAATAATTCAGAAAAAGATCACAGGAGAATGATTTTGAGGTAATTCAAGCAGAAAGCAAAGTTCACACTCATGAAAACAGGTATCAGTTAGAAAACAGCCTTGACTGCAGCGTTCAATCTGGTTGTATTTGCTGGATTGCCCTCAAGGCTTATAAAAAACCAGCTACTACTTTTTGCTGTGAATTTTCAGAATGACTACTCTTGCAAGACATATATTCCAAGAATGAATCATTTCACTTTTCTATATGATACATTATTATCACATATGAACAGAACAGGTTTTAGTCACAAACATAAATAATGGAAATATCTGCAAAGAGAAAATGTGATAGGATAAACCAAGGGACTCAGCTGCTGGTTATTTTTCCCTGTTGATAGTTTTATATCCTTTGTGAACTGATTGTGTATTTTTCTGTACTTCCTTGCTTCTCCACAGACAAGTTGTGCTGGTCACTAGCACATAGCTCTCCCTGTGTCCAGTGGGCTGGATTTTCTTTGTGATGTGAGTACCAAAGCATGCTGTGTCCTCTCCCTGTACTGGGAGTGGCAAAGACCAGCTTGTCTTGCCCAGCAGCCATTGGCAGAGGGATGAGCACTTTGTGTCTCCTCTTGACAGTGTTGGGAACTGAGGGGGTAGTGCAGGGATACCCAGGGCTGGGAGCAGAGCATCTCAGCCTGATATGGAATTTCCCTCTCTACTACACTGAGAACAAAAGTTTGTAGTTAACAACTTAGTAATGGATATTGTTAAATATATTTCCATTTTTGGAAATGGAATTTCCAAAATTGGAAATATATTTATGTATATAAGTATATATATATTATATAAATATATATATTCCATATATTTTTTATATATATGGAATTTCCATATATATAATTTTTTGGAAATTTATATATATGATTTTATTATATATATTATGTCAATGTAAAAAAATCTAGTGCAGACAATATTAATAGACAATAATGTATCTTGCTAAACCAAATCTGCTATATTCAAATATATTCTAGGTGTATTTACTAAGAATATCTATTCTCAGCTCTCCCAGGCGCAGAGAGATGCCCAGTGGGACTCGTGATGAAAATGCAGCACCTATGATTGAGCAAACCTTTTGTCTGCACATAGAGACAGACAAAATGTTTCAGTCCTTGCCATGCCTCAATTTCCCAGTGTCAGTGCAGAGGAGAAGCAGGCGGGGAATGAAAGGGGTGAAGTCAGCCATGGGCCGGCTGGGGAGTTCCTCCCTAAAGCTGGCATCACGAACCCTCCCCGTCTGCCCTCCCGCCGCTCTGACCTACCACTCCGAAAATGTGGGAGATGAACTGCATCCCGAACTGCTGGCAGTGGGGCGGCCAGAACTCCAGGAAACTCTCCACGTCGGTGCGCAGCTCCTTCTTCTCCTCCTCGCCGAAGCTGTCCACGTGGTTCTGCAGCTCATCGATGGACACCAGGCAGCCCTCGGACAGCCCGCTGCCCTCCCTCTCCATCTTCCACAGGATGCGGGCAGCCAGCCTGGCCGGGAGACAGCCGCAGGGGTTACAGCACCAGCGCCACGAGCAGAGAACAAAGGACCCTCAAAATTCATCTCCTGGGGGGGGAATGGTGAGCAGGCAGCCCGACTGAGACAGGCTCAGCATCAGATGGGTGATGGTCACCATCCCTGGCCTTCTGAAGCAAAGGGAGATGCAAGGGTTTGTCCCAGCACTTGTGTGAGAAGTGCTACAGACCCCCATGTCCCTGAGCCCTCCCATTTCCTTGAGGATTCCTCTCATTTTTTCATGATAAAGCCAGAATGTGAAGACAAATTAATGTATCTTATAGGCAAATTGGGGAGGAATCCATCTCTTCTTTCACTTTTCCATCTACTGCCTAGTTTCCCACACCTGCTACACCATCCAGGGAGGGTTTGCCTCACCACATTCAGACTTTTTGGGGCTCAGCACCAAAAAAACCCAAACAGGAACACATCTCTTGCACCACTGATGCTCCTCCACGTACCTTCCCTATCTCAGGGATGCTCCTGGCCTATCCTAAACCTTCTCCCACCTCCACCTTGCCCAAATCAGGCCACCCAGCTCTTCCTTGCCGTGGGACACTTTGTCCTCTCCCAGGTCAGAGGGGCCAGCTCTCACCTGATGTTTTCAGTGGGTGCCTTGCCGTGCCTCTTGATGGCAGAGCACTCATTTTTGTGGTTGAGCCAGGCTGCTCTCTGGCAGGTCCTGTCGCAGTAATAGGCGAACTTGCACTGCCCGCAGCGGTGCAGCCTCTCCTGCCGCTTGAAGCAGGTGTGACAGATGACGTGTGTCAGGCTGCAAGGACAGAAGGACACCTTGGGTCGGGGAGGCCCAGCTCTGCCCAGTGAAGATCCCACCAGTTTTGCCCCCCTGGGCTCCCTGCAGCCACGAAAAGAACCCCTGAAGATTTTTGGGGAGGATGAAGGAGCATCCCACCCAGCTCAATCCTTGTGTTCTTGCCTGGGGCTGCTGCTGTAAGTTAAATGGTGATGGAATGACTGGGACCCTTTTGGAGGGGTATTTCATCTTTGGGGGATTCAAATGGGATTTCCAAGAAGCATCCTACAACTGTATGCATGTAACTATAGCCAAGGCTAGGGGAGGATACTGATGGAGAAATCTGACCTCACATCCTCTGTCTGAGGGTGTCCAAGGTCCCAGACTGAGGGGGCACATCCCCCATATGCCCCTTCGTGTGTTCAGCTTTTGCTCCTAGAACTTAATTCACTCAGAAGGAGGGGGAAACACTTTGTTCTCCTGTTCAAAAAATTTTGGGACTTTCCCCTTGCTGCTAGAGAAGGCTTTTCACTGCCTGATTTGGTGTCTCCAGCTGTCTGCTTCTCCAGGCAACCACCCACTTTATCTGGGCCTCCAGCCAGCCTTGACAGTACAGGAGAATTTAAATTCCCATCACTCAGCCACTGCTGGTGCCAGAAGGGAGGTTCTCCTCACTGCAAAAAGCTCATGGACCACAGAGGCTTCATGATCAAAGGAACATTTATAATTGTGCACAGCAAAGAGTGGGGAAACTGAGGCACAGGGAAATAAATTATTGATAATCCCATAAGGAGGATGTGCCACAAGCAGGAATCAGAATCACAGTCCCAGAGAATCCAGCCCAAACATTGTCCTTCCTGTCTACTATACCTATATATAGGTACACACATACATATGCATATTTATATTTATATCTATATCACAGCACATTTAAAATGCATTTTCTTTTCTGTGAAAATATTATGTGAGCTGCTGACATAATGTACCCTGTGCCTTGGCTCTTGCAGGATAAAAAAGGCCACAGATTTAAAATCAGGATGACCCACATCAGACAAAACCACATGCAAAAATGAGGTTTGGAAAATGAGGTTTAGAAAAGTGAGCAGTGCTGGAGGGAGCAAGGCAAGTGCCTGGGATGGGCAGGGGGAAATGTGTCTGGGAAGGGGGATGCATCCAGCTCCACTGTGTCAAATAGAAGAGCTGAGAGCTGATGAGAAATGTGAGGCTGTGCTCTGTCAGCTGTCAGGTCAGGGGGGCAGAGAGGTGCAAGAGAGATTACACTCCTTGTAAGGCAAAGCAGAGCCAGAGAGCTGATAAAACCCATGTGGTTACATCGTGCCAGGAAGCACAGGGAGATATCTCAGATGAGGAATGGGGTCCCTCCTGCCACCTGGGTGTTTTAAGGACAGTCAGAAAGCAAAAACAGAAGAAGTTTCCTCATAGAGAGGAATGGCAGGTTGGAAAGGAACATGATGCAGAAAATTCCAAGTCATCAAATGGGTACTTCTCTCCTCTCAGTTTGCTCCCTGAGAATAAAAAAAGACTGAAATGCTGACTTTGCATTTTGCTGTTTATTGCATGGGGCATCCAGATTTTCCAAAGCAAACCTGGCTGGCAGAACTTACCACCAGCTCTGGAAATCCCTCATTTCTGAGGAGATGCAGAAATACACCAAAGTTATACAAGACTTTCTGAGAAAGAAAAGGATCAGCCCTTTTGACATTGAAGCTGCAGAGACAATTGCTCACAGTTAATTTGACTGGCAAGTGTAAGAAATACTGCAGCTCTTACAAAACCATTATGGGATCCTCTGTGCTCCCACATGGTTTCAAAGAACGCTGGATTTATTGGTAGTGTGGGACCAGGACTCCAGAGGCACAGTAAAAAAATAAAAATCAGGAGACACAAGTGTTCAAGATCTATTCCATAAAACTTCAGCTAACATTGCTTGAGCATCAGCAAGCACCTAGACCCTCCAGGTGCTCCTTGCAGTTGTTCAAACTCCTGCTGTGTCAGAGGAGCTCAGAGCTGGATGCCCCAAAAGGGAATGACAGTGAGGCTCTCCTTTGGCTGGGTTCTGGCACCACCTGTGCTGGAGACACACAACACCCAGCACACCAAAGGCTTGCAGTGGTTCACAGTCTCCTCTCTCACCCCCTCTGCAATGTTAAGGTTCTCCAAGTGCAGCAGCCTGAGATAATTTAAGCCTCTCAGCCTGTGGAAATCACTGGTCAATAAAACCTTCTCTGTCTGGTCTAGAAAGTGTTTAACAAAACCCAAAATGGTTCCAGGTATCCCAGATCTCCCCTCCAGGACAGAGAGCGGCCCACACCCATGAGGTCAGGATACTGCATGGCCAGGCAGCACTAGAAGTTCCTGGAGAGGACCCTGGGAGGTGACATCTGCTGGGGCACCTACCAAGGAACCCTGGAGGTTTAAACCCTCTGGGTCTTGCTGCTCAGCTTCCCTGGCTCCATCACAGGGACAGCACAACTGCTTTCTGCTCTGTCTGTGCTCACCACAGCCTCTGAGGTGATCACTGCCCTGTTCCACACATAGTGAGAACTGGTTCTCACCCTGCCCAAAAGCAGGATCTTCTTTAGTACAGTGATGCCTCCAGCCCATCCCAAGCTTGCCAGGTCAGGGATTTAGGACTGACTTAGAGGGCAGATGCCACTGACTGTCACTGAATGACTTTCTGGGGAGCCTCAGGTTTCCTTGGCCTCCCACCCCAGCATCAACTGAGCTGAGCTCTGCAGGCTTCACGTGCTCTGGTGTTACTTAGGTGAGACACACAACTACAACTAATCCTGAATGTAGCTACAGTGACAAAAACAGTGATTCAAGGTGCCAGCCAACAAATGCAAGAGGTAACACAGCACTGACAACTGAACCATGGCTCCTGCAAGCATGACTTGCACTGAAAGCACAAGAAACAAATAACTCTTGTGACTGCTTGGATTGGATTCAGACAGATTAAGGTCTGCTGGACCTGCCAGGGTCGAGCACTGTCACAGAGGGCTGAACACTGTCACAGGAAATGTATTAAGCTCATCTCAGAGGCATGCACAACCCAAACATCTGCCATCCATCACACGAAACATCTCATTGACTGGCCTGGAAAAGCCAGGTGAGATGGCTTTACTGCAAAGAACAGAGGAGGATTTCATTGAGTAGCTGATAGACACAATGAGTAGCTCACAAATTGTTTAACATGGATCCATGCTATTCTGTACATCACAGATGATATATACAGATAGCCCAATTTACACCTAAATCCTATTTATTATTGCTTGGCAGGGCATCTCTCTCCTCAGTCTGCTACAGAGAGCAGCATAAGAACAGTTTAAGATGTAGGCAAAGTCTCCTTGGTTTTCAGAGCAGAGGCTGTAACACTTTAATAAAGACAACAGCCTAAGAAAATGTACCTGCTACCTAAAGATGAATTATTAGCATAAGAATGGGTTTGCTCCTTTAAAAAATGGTTGGAACTTAGTACTTTCATCTTTAAAATGTCAGTACTTTAATCTTTAAAATATCCTAGTTTTTCTGATTTGAGAGGGGGATTTATTTTAGACTAATTTTTGACTATTTTATTTTAAGTCTTTCACTACAAGATTTCCTAGCCTCTTCTTAGAGGTGTGGGTGAGATTCTCTTTAAAAAGCTAAGTTTTTCCCCAGGTTTTAATTAGAATTTTGAACAAATGAGACAGTAATAAAAAAATTAATTTAAAAAAATGTGAATACGATCACATTAGCTCTCAGTTTTTATTGGTGTCAGCTCAAAGAATTTGTTCCCATAATCTTTTCAGTCATGCTATTATGGAAAATTTTGGATTTCTTATATCTCTAGGTCATCCTAACTACAATAACAGAGTTCCCCATATTTCGTTGGAAAATATTTTTGGCCTCTTTCATTGTGCAAATCCAGCACATTCATGCATCAAAAAGACATGCAAAAATTGCATGATCTGAGTTTTTTATCAATTTGCAGATCACTCATCAAGCAGATCTTCAGGTGATCTTGACTTTCCACCACGTGACACTGTTTTCCTTGACTGCTGTTCCTCAAATCCTGCTGGTTAAAGAGCAAACCTTCTCTTGGAAAAGGCTGACAGAGACATATGAGGCATCCTCTTGCTTATAGGAAATGTAAACTCTTACAGGCTTGAGAGCCAAGTGATGTGTCAGAGGAGAAGGTCACATACAGTACATTGAGCCCAGGCACTGGGAATGCCATCATCATGAGGGTGATGGAGGAAGGGAGACCTGGGATCTTCAAGGAGAAAGCAAAGAGGGAGGAAGGAGTAGAGAAAGCTTCAGTGAGAGGCTCAGGGCCTTTGCAAGTTGAAAAATTACCCCAACAAAAGCAAAGAATCCCTTGAGAAGATGCATTTCCAGCTTTCTGCTTCTATGTCAGGGCAAATCAGGCCTCACAGTGGTGTTTTCTGAGTGATATTTCAGCTGATAACAGCAAAGCTGAATCAGAGATCAGGCTGTGTCCACACTTTATCCTGGAAATCCCACGGTGTTCTGCACCCCTTTTTCATCAGTATTCACCATTTCTTTAAACAGTCTGCTCTCATTCAGGTAGAAGTAACAGCTTGATACAGAAGTCAACTCTAAGTATGCACTGTGTTAAGCAACTAAGTTATAGAATATATAATATAAAACAAAATGGTAAAATAAAATTATAAAATCAGAATGGTTTTAGTTGGAAGGGACCTTTAAAGGTCATCTAGTCCTAGTCCAACCCCCCTGCAATGAACAGGGTTAGCCTACTGAGTCATACTCTGGCCTTAAAATGTGAGTACGAGCTGGCTGGTGTTTATAGGAACATCATTTTTGAGTTTTAAGTATTTCTAGATTAGAAGTCTCTGGCACTGTGTAAGAAACTGTTGTTCAGATGACCATCATTGGGCTGAAGAGTACAAACCCTCACCAATCCTAATGACTTCAGGGGCTTTCAGGATCCCTGTGACCTTCAGGGGCTTCCAGGGTGTAATGCAGCCTGTAGATTGAGACACCTAGATGTACCCCTTGTGTCTGAGTAGAGATTCCACCACTGCATTCAGTGGGGTCTGGAAAGCCATTCAGCTCAAAGGTAGATGTCTGTGTTCACTGCACATATAGAGTTCCATTGATTATATCAGCTTTTAATGTTGGATTCACTTGTCTGGATGCAGAAGTCCAGTATCAGGCTCTGCAGGGACACCTGATGATAGAGTTTTGTCAAAGAAAACATTTCTCCTTTTTACTAGCAAAATAAAATCTCCACACTTCCTCAAACTCAGCCTCCTACTGAAAGACAGATATCAATAAAGAGCAGTTGGGTGACAGCCTCAGGTCCAAATTACAAACAGCTCCTCACATGTATCTCACTAGATGTCTATATCTACACATACAAGTCAGGTTGGAGTCTGTACTATGATATCCAGTTGCCCTGGATTGGATCCATAGTGAGGGGATCAAAGAGCCTCTCCAACCAGCTCCCAACAGTGGAGGAGGTAACCAGCAGTGACAACAGCCCTGACTTTCTGGGTAAGTACAGGAATGGCATTTATTCACCTGGCAGCTTGTCAAAGCTCCCACGTGTAACTTGTCACTGACTTTAAACTTGACCATCTGGTTATTGGCCAGGTACATTGTGGCTGCTAGCCCAATCTGATTTTCTCAAAAAGACCTTTGCTTTGCCTGCACATTCTATGCAGCCATGCAGAAGATCCCTCTGTGGTCTCTGTACAACTGCCTTCCATATACCTTTCAATAGCAAAATCAGGGGAAAGATTTCAGGACTCAGTACCCACAGACTGGGAATAGGCTTCCCAAAGGACTGAGTTCTTCGGAGGGCTGCAAGTAGAGACCAGCTCTGCACTCTGGTGTATCTGTGTGGTATTTATGCACAAAGAAAGCTGAGATCTCTGGAAAATCTGGTGACATATTTGGTAGGGCCTGAGACAAAAACTTAAACCCAGCAATCATTCATATCTGAGTCCCTTTTCCACAGTACACATCACAGTCCTTTCAGCAAGGCGTGGGAGATACTAAGTTGAATTGGGATGAGGGACTCTGGATTTTGGGTTTCCCTGTGCAGGCTGAGACCCATTTTTAATAGTGTAGACTCAACAGCAATTTCAGAACCTAAACACCTGTGTTTGGGGGAAAGGAAAAGCACATGCCTCTTCTCTGAGCCCTTCATCCATGCAGAGGCAACAGCAGTTCTTATGGGGTAAAACCAGCTACCACGTCCAGGTGTAGATTCCTTCTTGCAGGAATAAAGAACATGAGGTTGCAGGAACCCTTCTTTGACAGAGATCAATTCAATGGAGTTTGATGCAACTGAATACCCTGGGACAGCAATAGAAGGTACCTTTAAAACCAAAGCCCTGAGTGTGTAAGAAAAGCATAAGGGTAATTTCCACAAGAAAAAAATTGTGCATTTCCATTGCATCTCACACCCAGGCTATATCCTGCCAAGCTTTCATCAGCAAGCATTTAGTCTGTTTCAGAGGTTTTGGGACTGCCTTTCACCATTGACCCATATTCAGTGCTTTGAGATGAAATGTGTCCCAGGAGGGTAAGAATCCATTATTATTGCACAACAGTTGCAGAGAAGGGCTGTGTTTACCTTGAATTCTTGCTGCTCAACCTCTGGACCTGCCCTCTGGGAGCTAAACAAGCCCAGCTTAGGGAGGCAGGGCTTGAAGCAGGGAAACATCTCTCCCAGTCTGAGGTTTTCTGTTGGAAACCTCAGCCTAAGACACAGTCTGCAGTCTAAGAGCTGATGCAGTGATAGCTTCTGCCCTTTTCTCACATTACATGAGTGACATTTGAAAATGCAGCAAAGTTGAAGCTCTTCAACATGGGCAGCTCTGCTCTATGCATGGTGCAACATTTCACATAGAAGAAAATAATATTTTTAACCCACCATCAAAATTTCAAACGTTTTTAATGGTTAAAAAAAGTATTTTTAATAAGGCATATGAGAGAAATAATTGTCCATAGGCACTTCTGAAGCAAATCACCACAAAATTCCAGTTAGTGACACGAGTGAAACCGAAGTACAAACTGAAGAGCTAAAAGGACACATCAAGGAGAAATGATTTTGTCATCAACTCCTATAATTGAGCTCAGGGTTAAGACGTCAAGAACTCAACATTTTAAAGTGAAAAATGACATTTTTAATGTGAGCTCTTGCAATGACATATTAAAATAAAAACTAAAGGTGTCATTCCTGCTATGGCAAAGATTCATAATCATGTTCACCCATTGACAGTTAAAGGACAAAGAAGCAGTGAATGAAAGACACACATAAAACTTATTTCTTCCCCTGCCCGTTTAATATCCAATTCTCTGCTACTGCCAGATCACACAGTGGCACTGATCAGCTTCAGCTATGAGATGACCAGGGTTAATACAGCAGCACAACCTCTGCCTATGCCCCAGGCTTGGTTAGCAGAGCTGATTTAATCAGACAAAACTCAGCTAAGCAGAATTGCTCACAGCCCTGTTTGGTGTGCAGGTATTTACTAAAGTCACTGGCCATTTGGGGCTAAAAATTTGATCTCAGGACTCAACATGATGCCTTTGAAGAGCACTCACAACTTTTTTAAACTCAGAATTAAACCTTCAGCTGCCATTCAAGTCTTCAGTTAAAAAATTTGGCCACATTCTGTTCTCAGCATGTTATGAGGCTGAAGAAATTTCATTTGTGTCAGAGGCTTTAATTTAGATTTAGCCCAATGGAGATCAACATAGAAATCCTTTCTTTACATCTTTTCTCTTCCAGGTTATTTAAGTGAATATTCCACTGATTCAAAGGGCAGAAGTGGGCACCTACCAGACACACCAGCAGCACAGGCTGAGGGAATGTTGTGATTAAAACAAGCAGCAGAAAAGAAAAATGTCCGTGCACCAGAACTCAGAGTCTGGCTACATCAGCGTGAACATAAATTTAAAACCAGTCTCTTAAAAGAGCAAAAGCAGAAGTGTGTCTCCAGTTAGCTCAGCCAGCTGTAAATATTAAATCTCTTTAACAGAAACAGTGTCACTCGCTGATCCCCACCAGCTCCTAGTTCGAGGGCAGCAGCTGATGAAGCTGCAAGTGCAGCTGGGGATGGTATTTGTGAGCAGAGCACAATAAAACTCACTTTTATAATGAATTACCCACCAGAGACTTCAGCAAAGTCAGTCTGAGATTCCTGTACCTCCATTACCCTAACTCCTGGCAGTTCTCTGCAGTGTAGCATGGGGCTGGTTTTGTGAGGCACTGTGTGCATGCAACTTTCACTGCTTTTCTGAAAGGTTACGACACCAAGCACCTTGCAAGGTCACATCCTGGAGACAAACTGCACCGTACTAAGAGTGAAAAAGCTGATCTGAGCCCTCAGAAGGACATTCACTACAAGCTGTGAATGTGCCTTTCCAGAAGTGCTTCCCTCCAATCCCTTCTCTGATGTCATCCAGACACCTCCAAACTTTTACACAACCGGCAGGATGAAATTTTGCAACAAGATCACTTTTGATCTGAGTTTTACAAGTGCTTTTCTCTTACCTGTCAAAAACCACGGCTGCGTAGGCTGGCTCTGCAAAAATGACATCCCCAGGCAAGAACTCCTTCTGGGCTTTCAATCCCCTGCCTTTGCCTTCAGCTGTGAACACTTCCACTGACTCCATTCCTCCTTTGGTCATCCCAGGGACCCCGAGGCTTGGGAGGTGGGTATCTCGGAGCAAGCCAAGCCTCCTGTCACTCCTGTCAAAGTGGATGTGCTGCGAGGCCACGCTTATAAAAGGAGGGCTGGTCTCCCCCCACCCCTGGCCACATGGATTGGCATGGGGTGGGAGCAGGAGAGGCAGGAGCTCCTGTGTGCAGCACCGCCCAGCTATGCAGGGACAGGACAGGGCTGGGGCTTCTGCTTCATTAGGAAAACCCTCTCCAAAAAGTGACGCTGGGAAATGTTTCTCCCAACCATGAGAAGTTGTATATATTACAACTGGGCTTAATTTATGCTCTCCCATTGGAGAGAGAATGTATTCTCTTCACGGGGTATTTTTAGCGACCACATGCTTCTGTCTCTCAGGAAGCAACAGCTGAGACAGTGGCATGGGGAGGGCTGGGATGCCTATTTCCGACCCCTGCACTGTCGTCTGGCTTTTTCTAGAAATCAAACAAAGCTGCTTTATTTTTACCCTCAAAGATGTGGACAGCGTGTTTAGAGGCAGGGATAACAGAGAAACATATGCCTTGACATTCTCAGCATCCTGTCACCACCAGGAAAAGAGGAATTCACTTCCCAAATGCCAGTGGCAATGTGTGCACAGAGCAGTGTGGAAGGAGCTGGAAGGACAACAGCACGGACTGGGGAGCAAGCAGGACATCCTATATATTCTCACCATCTTGGCTGCACTAAACCTCTTTGAAACATCACCTGAGAGCTCCAGTGCTCAGCTGTGGAAGAGAATCTGAGCCACCTGAGTGGGAAAGGAGGGCCCAACAGAGAGACTAAACTCAGGAGCAGCAAGGCCCTGGCTTTACTCTCTGCACCAGTGCAGGTCAGGGAGACACGAGGAAAGGCGCTCATGTAGAAGAGTGAACCTCACTGTGAAAACTGAACCCAGCCCACATTGCCCTTCAGCATTTTTTTATCATTTAATAGCACTTCACAGGGCTGGTTCCTGCTAATCTCACCCTCCACCAAGGAAACCTGATGCTGTTTCTTCCTCCATCTCTAAGCACTATGCAGATAACGATGATTGCAAACCTCTTCCCACGTCTCTGTGCTGCACAGATAAATCTGCCTGGTTAACAGCAGAAGTGAGATGCAGAGAAAGAGAGAGTAAATCCTGTGCATCCTGTGGCAGTAAAATAAATCCTCTACATTTCCAAGGCAGTGAGAAGCATCACTGAGCTCTTCAAGACACAGAACGGCTCAGCACCTTCTGCTAAAGGCCTCTGGCAGTGTTCCTTGCCTGCAAATGGAGTCTGGTATTATAACAAATCCCTGTCTTATAGCTTGCCCATGTGTGCCAAGCACAAACAGTATCAATCCACAGCCCCATAAATTCAGGGTGATCTGGCTGTTCATGTGGTTATGAGCAACATTTTCATAACAACCAGACACCTCCACTGCTCCTGAGGAGGGCCAGAGCTGTCCCAGAGCCATCAGCACGAGGCTTCCTGTTCATACTGTGCAGCCTAGAAAAGTCACTACAGGCAATTAATTCCTACAAGCAATTACAATTTTAGCTGCAATGCTCTATATGTGTGATAGCTGATGTCAGAATGCTCTGGTCTCATCTGTTATTCAGAGGTTATTCCATTGGCCCTAGGCATCTTTTAGAAACTGCCAGAAGGACTTTAGCACCTCAAAATCAGTGCTGGTCGTTTTTTTCCTCCCAAACTCACACAGCTTGGAGTGTGGCAATATTGAACACAGTCATTAATCACACTAAGCACTGTTTCTGGTTCCCAGATGACAAATAATACAGAACAGAAAAACAGAACAAATAATATAATTACAACAAAGACTCTATCTTTTCAAAGTAGATGTTGGATATCAGGGATTTCTTCTTTTACAATCCTTATTTAGAGCAGTGAACATACTTTGAGCCCTTTGAAAAAACATTTAATTTCAGAGCCAGTTGGAGAAGATCACCAGTTGTGGAGCATTGGGCAAGGCTGACCCCTCAGCAGGAGATTATTCTGTGCTTTGGGTCTGTCTGGATTCTGGGCTGGAGGGGTGAGTGTCCCCATCCTCCCAACAGCAGAACTAGCAGCACCCTCTGCTGCTCTCTGAAAATTATCCAAAGCATGATTTTATCAATTTTAATGGCAGGACCTTTGGACTGTTGTGGGCAGAGCTCAGGCAGGTCCTGAATTAGAGAGAAAAAAAGGAAAATGCAGGAGGAAAAAATCCCTGTGCCAAGCAGGATCTCCTCAGACTCATCCAGCCACTGCAATCCAGCTTTGACCATCCAATGTGACCCCTCACAGGGTCAGGGGTGGCCCTGATTGGGATGAAGCCCCTTTTTGGGGCAGCAGCAGGGAAAACTCGGAGGGGGGAATTGCTCTACTCATTCTCCTTGGGGTGGAAAGTGGGGGCTTCATTCTCATTCTCAGTGGGGGCTGAGGGGAATTCAGCTCTGAAGGGGGAAGGGTCAATGGGGCCATGAAGGGAAGGGCTGGTATTAGGCCTAGTATTAACTAGGCAGTTACAAGGCAGTTACTAGGAATTATTAGGCAGGTATTAAGTAACTACTAGAAGCTGTTAGGCAGACACTAGGCAGCAACTATTATTTACTAGGCAATTACAAGGAAGTAATTAGTAATTTAGTAATTGTTAGGCAGATTTTAGACCTCTACAATGTCATTACTAGCAGTTGTTGGCACTAAGGTGTTGCCAGCAGTTACCGTGCAGTTATTGCAATGTTGTTAGACTCTTCCTAGTAGCTACTGAAAGGGTCTTATTGTAGTTACTGAGCATTTACTAGGGGCTTACTAGCTCTAGTAGTTACTGGGAATTACTAGTCAGGAGCTACTACCTCTGAGGCAATTACAAGGCAGTTACTGACTAATTACTACCAGTCATTAGGAGTCATTGAATGGCTTTGGTCAGTGGTTTATAAGCATTGACTGATAGGTTGTATAATGAAAATCAAGTTAAAAAAACTAAAAAACCCACACACTTAGCAACGTATAAATGTGGGCTTCATTTAAAATATGTGAGACATCCATTAGCAGCAGCTTTCCCCATTGTCAGTTAGATTTAATAGTACTCTTGGAAGCAGAAATAGCTCCAGTGGAATTAATCACTCCCTTTAGAAAGCTGACAGCTATTTTAAACAGCCAGCTTTCTGGAGGAAAGTATGCGAGCTCTTCAAAGGAATATACTTGGGGAAAGTTGCAATATGGTCTTGCTATGTTTAGGTTTAAACTCCCATTTTCACACATATTTCCTAAATTGAATTGTCATGTTTCTGCATTCCAAAATCTTTTGGTACATTAACAACTTCAGAAGCACTTGGACCTCCTGGAAATTTCAAGGGGTTTTAAAAGACTGAGGGTTGTGCTTTTAAATCCTCGGTGTTTTAGAGGTAGCTCACACCCTTATTTTTAGTGCAGAGGCTTTGTCATGAGCCAAGCACAGCAGGGATTGTTGGTTGTGTTTGTCAGTTCCCACCTGTGCCAAACAGAGGTGTGGAACTGCATATTATGGGTAATTTCTGGTCTGAAAATCTGTGAAAACAGAGAATTTTCTTCAATGCAAAATCAGTAGTAACTTTCAGCTTTGGAAAGACTCAATGGCACAGTTTTTTATAATTTTATCACACAACACACACATGCTCCCTTTGGGGTTTTTGTTTGTTACAGTGTAAAGAGTTTCTTCTGACTCAGTGGTAATAAGCTAAAACCTCTTGGTACCTGTAGGAATGGAGTCAAACTGTAGTTAAAGTCATGCATGCAAGACTCAGTAAATAGCTCTCACATGTTATAAATTACTAGTTTTCCCCTCTCCCTTCTTCAGTACATCTTATTCACTTACTGGAGAGGAGAAAGAGTTCGGGTACCAATTTACTGATCATGTTTCTCAGTATTCCACAAACCCATCTTAAATAGCACTGAGAGTAGGCTGGGAAATAACATTGTACAAATTGCTCTCTTACAATCATATGGGAGCATTTGTATGTCAGGAAAGAGCTGGGCAGAAGGACAAGTGCCTTGTCTTAACCTGCCCCAGAGTCTGCAAAGTGAGGACAGGAAGGTGTATTTCTTACTGTGCTCTTAAGGCACAAGGAGGACTAAAACATGTCAGTGTGGAAAGGAAAACGAGTATATTATCCTAAGGATTCTTCTTTGGAAGGAATCAACCACTCAGCATAGACTTAATCTGCTTTCTGCTGCACCCTAGTCAAGTTTTGATGGTGTGTTTCAAGAAGTAAAGCACAGCTGGATCAAACCACGCTCACAGAAACTGAAATAAAAAAATCAAATACTTGTTTTCTGAGAGCCTGACATATTTGTTGCAGTAAAAGTTTTTTGACACTTTGAAAAATTGCAGCCTTTTTTATTTTCTGATAAAAGCAGAATAGCTGATTTCAGTATGGCCCAGTTCTCATGGGTGTGTAGGAAGGAAAAAGCAGAGGACAGGCTTAATCATGTGTCATAGACAAATTAATGGTAATGTAGTGTTCAGAGATGCATATGAAAGCTTGTAAGTTAACTTTCATTACAGTATTCAGTGGGGGAAAATTCTTAGGGTTTGAGTGATGAAGCTAGTTTATGGAAATATGCAGTGCCAGCATTAACAGCATTCATTTCCAAGGAGAAACCAGTTTGGTGTTGCATTCTTTAGCATTCACTTGGGCTTTGAAAACAAAACAAAAATCACTCAAAACATATTCAGTGAGTAAACTCACTGAGAAAATGAATATTTAATGCTAAAACGATATTGTTTCCTTGAAGAAAAGTCTTTCACTTAACTGCAGAAATGGAAATCTCACTGGTTGAGCCTCCCCTCCTCATTTGGAATACAGTGCTGTAACACCACAGTCCAGTGTATTTGATAGGGGATTTAAAGCCTGTTACCTTCACCTGCCCTTTCTAAGCTGAATTTCTGTGGTTATCTGAGTGTATTCCTAGGTTTGCTGTCTGACTCCTCCTGTGCACTGACCAACCTTCCTGCTGTCCCACAGCCAAAAGGGACTGGGTTTCAGTGCTGCTCTTTGCCTGCAGTTTGAGACACCTGATGCCCTCAGCATCCAAGTTTTTGTTCATCTTTCCTCCCTTTATGGAGCAGGAATATGATGGCCTGATCACAAGCAGTGGATTTTAACATCAGTCAGCTGAGACAATGACTGTGTGCAGGCGCCTGCCTTTGCTGCTTGCAGAGTAAAACAAATTAATGTGATTAATGAGGTGCACATGATGCAAGTGAACCTGTTCTGCTGTGCTGCTGGGACAGGCTTGAGCATGCACAGTTAGAGAGGGGCTGGCAGGTGTGCCTGGTGAGGTGTGTAACCCCATGGCTTGTGAGGATGTGCCTTGGAGATGCTGTGTGGAGGGGCTCATAAACTGAGAAAAGGTGTGAGGCAGTATCTGCTCTTGAGTTGTACCTGATTCATGTATATCCACCTACTTCTCATTAAAATGCTGTGTTTGCTGTTGGCATTTGAAGGTATAATTTGGCTTTTTGTGTCAAGGTGTCATCATGTGGGTTTAGTACCTTGAACTTGAAACTTTATGCCTTTGCCTTAAGGGGTTTGTCTGGCCTGGACATTTTCTTTACTCCATTATTCTGCTTCCTGTCTTCTTTGCCCTGAAGAATCGGGAAAGAAAAGTTAATGATAGGCTAAAGCTGGGAACATTTCCTCTTTAATCAAGTGGTAGAAAATCCTGGGGTGAACAGGCTTTTTAAAATTACCTGGTTTCTGATATTTTAATTAATGTTACTATTCTTCCTACCATGTTTATATTGCCTCCAGGGTACAATTTTTTCCTTGCCTTTCCTACATGGACTTCTACAAAGATTCCTCTACAATTAATGCAGCAAAAGTAAGAAAACAGAGAACAAATGTTTAAAGGAGGAAAGACATTCTCAAACTTCTCTCAAGTGGTAAAATATGCAAGTAGAATAATGTTAAAATGTCCTTAAGCATTCTCACATCAGAATTTTAGTGTCTTTATGGAATTGCTGTGACAATGATGAAAAAAACTTTTTAAAAAAGCTGCTTGTGATTCCAAGATCACAATGGAGAATAAAGAAACAGTAGGCAAATCATTAGCTTTCAATTCACACAGTAAGAGTCTGATTCATTATTATTAGGCAACTTGTTTGGTTTCAGGTTTTCAAAATCCGCCTCAGTTATTTTTATTATTTTAATTCATTTAAAGGGCTTCAGATTTTTTGTTAAGAGAACCTGAAATTCCCATTGCCTTCTCAATGTCCATAATTTCTGTGTCTGAACATCGAAACAATGAAGTTGTTCTCTGTCTTCACTGTTATTTACTATTATCTCAGACTGCTTTTAATTCACTTCATCTGATGATTAGGTGCTGTCTTCTCTCAGAATGCACAAGTCAGAAAATTACACCAATAATATGCTGGATTTCAAGTATACATTTATTGTTGTGATTTATTCTGCTTTAATAAAAGTTTCTTTCTATTTATTAATGCCATTTTTAGGTTACATTGGAGATAAGAATGAGAAGTCATTTTTATGAGAGCAAAAGTGGATGTGTTTAGGAAACTCTTCATGCACCAGCCTTTGTAAAGCTTGAGTGGTTTTTGGAAATTAATAAATTTTCAGTGATCTATGGCTTGCCTTTTGCTGGAGAACTTGTAAGACTGAGACTGACTCACTAAAACATCCATTTTGAATCAAATTATTACTGTACAAGCCTCTATCTCAAGCTTCTGAATGGTATCATAAAAAGTAAAATTATGAGGCAGAACTCCAAGTGTGACTTTAGGGGAACATTGACTCAGAGGGAGCAGTGATGCAGCAAATACACTGACTATGTTTGCTCAAAGGAGTAAAGCACTTTGAAACACCTGTTTTCTGATAAAACCAGTGAATTCAAGCAAAGATTGTTCATATCCTAACTGAAAACAGTCATTTTAAGTGATGCTGTTTATGCCAGTTCTGCTGTTCAGGGTGATACTGAAAAATCCATCAAAGTTACATTCACAAGAATTAAGTTTTAACTCATCCCTTTGCAGTAACACATTTCTCCTGTGCTACCTTTGCAGATTCAGAGATGCACAAAAGTGAAAACCAGATTTCAAACTTAAAAGCCTAAATACAAAAGTACCTACATGTGAGAATGCATATTTATTGTCCCTGTCTCTGTGCAGAGGCATAAACCAACTTTCCAGCCTTCTTCTTTCTCACCTCCTCCCACCTCTGTCTTTCTTCCCTGTTAGGGCTCCACAGCCTCTGGAGCACATTGGGAATTTAAGTCTGATTGTAAAGCAGCCCTTTATTAAAATGCTCAAGTATCTCAGATGACTATTATAAATGGTTAGTGTTACACACCCAAGAAGGAATGCAGATTGACTTTTGTGTGCATGTGTTTTGCTTTTTTAGCATTTTGCAGGCATTTTGATAGATAAAATCTTTTTGGCACTGTTTCTCTGTCCTAGACTTTAAGTTCTTGATTCATCATAAGAGCTGGAGTAATCACAAGAAATACCATATGGCTGCTGAGAGTTGGTGGTGGAAAGAATTGTGTCACTATGGGTAGCAGTAGTCTCCAGGGTCTGCTTTCTTTGGCCTTGAAAATCCAACAACAATAATATTTTTGTTTCTCTTGGCACAAATATCTGCTATTTAAAGAACAGCTTTTAGGTAGTACTTTCATGGAAGTCTAGGCTGTGTTTCACATTTACTTTCTGGGCACACAAGTGAAGTATGACAGAACAGGAAGGTGTTGCCAGTTTTATTGCTGGATTTTTCCTTTATGGCTGGATGGTGTCTGAACACTCATTTCCCTTTCTGTCTAATCAGCTTTGACAGCCCAGTTCCCTCTGAAAAGAAGTATTCCAGTAGTGCTTGGGAAGGATGATGGAGCACAGCAAGTGGTACAGGTGAGGCAGATGGTGTGTTGTGAAACTGAAAACAGGGCCATAACTGCAGAGGTACCAATATGTTCAGTGGGATTTCTCACCCCAGAAGCCAGAGGGAATTGTTACAGTGCTCCACACTTCCCATGAATGTGGAATTAAATCTTTGAGGGATCTTTGCAATTCTTTTCATGAGATCTTATGAGCACCTGAGGCTAAATATCTTGTGCTAAAATCACTTGCCAAGCTCTTCTTAGCATTTCAGTAGGATCAGATTCCTAATTTATTTTCCAGAAACTCCTTATGTTTGCTGCTTCAAAGGATGCTTCTTGTGCATCCTTTTAGATACTTAAACTGCTGTTAATGCTTGCTTTAGCTATGGTATGTCAGTGGACTTCACAAGCTTTGAACTCTCGCAGCATGCCTGTGGCACTGCCAGGTGCCATAAGTTCCAAAATACAGCTGAAGAACCTGTGGCAAAGACAGACCATAAGATTTACTAAGAATCACATGAGAAGATGTTGCCATTGGGTCCTGATAAATAGGAGATGTGGGCTGGATTCATGTCTCCAGTCCAGAAATTTGGCTTCCTCTCCAACATTTGGCTGTTGACAAACAAATTGTTCACACTATAAATAAAGGGAAAACAACACTGAAAAATATTGGTTGACTTTATCATGTGTTATGAATGCTTGTATCTTTTATTTACAAAAAAAAACCCCAACCTTAAACTTCATCTTATATTTCTTAAACATTTTTATCAATATCTTTTTATAAAAGATCTGTCATCTTTGTGACAATCAATAGTTGGTCTGCTCTGCAGTGAACCATTCCCTAATGTCAGAAATTTGATCCACTCCAAATCCACACCACCAGCACCATTAAATATTTTGGAGGCATATAAATGACCATGTCAGTCTGGCAGTTCTGCAGGGCCACAGCTTTTGATCAAAAGTTTCTGATGGCATGGTTACAAACTGTCAGGTAGCCTTTTAACAAAGTTTTTCTTAGTTACCAGGAAATATGTCTTGTGAATCTGAAAGCTAAAAACCTCAAGTTCAGCTTAATATTTACAGAACAAGTTGCACACAGGCAGTGGGAGCATAGATCTCCCCATGCTCTGTCAATTTTGTGTGTAACAAATGGCCTTGAGGCAGAGTTAGAAGGAGAAAGGTCAGACTTGCTCATGACCCCTCTCTGGGAGTGAGCAGGGACGTGTCCTTTAGCTGCTGTGGATGTGCATGGTGGCCTTGAGAAGGAGCCTGCAGTGTGCCAGGCCAAACTGAAGGCCATTTACAGTTTTCTGCCTGGTTGGGATTTAAGTGAGAGACACATCAGTTTATTCCTGAGCTTGCCTCCATGGAGTTTGTCAGAATACCATGTAAAAATGTACTTCTCAGCATTACATATATATATATATATATATATATATACACACACACACAAACATATATTTCCCTAAAAATCTGGTAACTACACAGAAATAAAAAGAAAAATGCTATGTGTGCTTGTACACTTTTTTCATGTGGTTTGAAGCTGAAATTATTCCAGATCAGGGTTTTTAAAAGGGGTTACCCAGCACTTCTGGAGTTGCTGTGCTCCCAACCAACCTGAGCAGCAGCAGCTGCTGTCCCCATTTGTGGATCAGGGTGTCCTGGCCTTGTTTGGGCTTGGGGAAGCAGGTGAGGCAGTGCTGTGCTTGGCCGTGTGACACTGGCAAAGCTGGAGCTGAGCTCCCGTGCTATTTGCTAATGGAACAGCAGGGGAGTGCCAGGAGCTGCATGGAAGCAGGTGACTCTGCCATGCTGGAGGTGCTGCTCTGCCTTCCCCAGCCAAGTTACTGCTTGGGAACCCTGCCTGTTTCATGTCAAATATATTAATCATCATCCTATGACCATGCAGAAAACCTGAGCAGAGTGAATCTTTAAGGTTCCAAAACGGAGACAAATGTTTTGAATACCGTGTCTTTATTTTTGAGGCTGTTTCTCTCTTGAGGTAAAAGAGTTATTGAGTTTAACAGCACTACAAATGTTAGACTGAGGTAAGAGGTTATTGTAGCTCTGCATCCATCCCTGGTGTCTCAGCTGAAGCAGCATAATTATATTGGCAAGGATGGAGACCAAACAGAGGGGCTACATCATTAAGAGGTGGGAAATTGGCATAACAAGCAAGAGAAAAGGCAATAATATGCAAAGAGAACTAAGATGTGATGGATTTACAAAGAAGAAAGAGTCTTAAATCCTGTCAGCCTTTTTACAACATCAAGGAATGGAAATGGATCTTGTAATAACAAAGAAGAGTAATATTTGAAGCTGTCCCTACAATATATTTCCATGCAATTCATCAGCTACTGTAAAATATTGAGGACAAGGACACAGCAGGGTTCAGGATGGCTCCAGGAGGCACTATAGATGCTACTTGGCCAACCAAAATTTTACTCCCTATAATCCAATATTTTCATTACAGTGGTCAGCAAGAAAAAGGTGAACTAAATCTCATTTTAAATTTTACATTATAAAGTTTTTAGGGCTTTTCTGTAGTGTGCACTTGGTTGGGTTATGTCTCCCAAGAAGGATGTGCAGCTCACTGCTAATGCAAGGAAAACATACATGAAGTACTGTCCTTAATTCATATAAAGAAGTCTGTCTTTGAAACAAATACATGTTTTCCAGTGAGAAGTTATGCAAATGGAAACAAAGTGAATACTGCCCATGATAGTAACATTTCATAGACTTGTGCCTACATGCAATTGTCTGGTTTTTAACTGAATGGGAGTTTTTTTTAATACAGAATATTGTTCCATCTATCTTTCTCTATGTAGCTGTTTTTACAGTTCAGTACACTTGAGCAAACTGCAATTTTCATCTGTAAATGCCTTTTCTGCTGCAAACGCTGGCAATTCATGTATTTTGGGTGCAAGAAGGGCTTTCATCTAATGGTCAGAACTTAGTCATTGGATTTTCTTGTGTGAACCACTCAAGTTATTATGTCCATCTTTCAGTCCTCTGCTTGAACAGATTAAGCTGCATGAATCAGTAACTGCAGAATATTGAATTTTTTTGGATGACTTACACCACAGCATACAGAGTCTCTAAAAAAGGAGCCACCAGGCCCATTGTCTGTCATAAAAATAAAGTTTTTATTGGAAAATTAATTCCTATATTGGAAACTAATGGCACTCCATGCCGATCAGCAGCATTTTGACACCCAGTTTGGCACTGCTTGTTGGGGCTGCACTCCTGGGGTGATACTGTCTCACATAATGTTGAAACTGATCTTATTTTAATTAAATTTGGATTGACTGGATTGGTATTTGTTGGTGCTTGCTTTGGCTCGAGTATCTATAATACTATTTAATTTTTCAGAAGGGTTTATTTTCATCAGCACTTGACAACAGTTTGCTGGAATTACTTTCATCGCTTCAGACATCAGAAATACTCTTTGTTAATGTTTAAGCTGTGATTACATTGGTTACTGCAAGTGGACACCTTACCAGCTCCATTCATAAATACTAGTATAAAATTCATGAATTCTATTGTAAAACTGCAGCAGAGACTGTTTTATTTATAAATGCTGTTTATGTCATTGTGTCAGGACTCTTGCATGGGATGGGATCAGGGTGTGCTTTGAGTTTTGCCCCTCTTTTGCAGCCTCTAACCTCCAGGTTCCTTTTTTTCAGCAATTGGGGATGATTGTTATTTGTGGCCTGTATGTAATATCACACTTACTTCCACAGTAAGTCCATTCCATAACTCCATTCTCACATGGAATGAAATAAGCATCAGATAAGTAAGTCAGTAAGTCTTCTGTTACCATTCCTCTGTAGTTTACACTTTCAGACCTTTTCATGAGCCTTTTTGTCTGCTATTAACTGATTTGAATAAATTCATGGGGATTTTTTTGTTTTGGTTTTGCATTGGGTTTTTGTTGTTGTTTGGTTTTAAGAGTCACTGTCTACTTAAACTGAGATTCAGTCCTAGACTTCTCATAGTTATATCTTCAGTGACAACCTCAGAGAAGGTCCTTCAACATTTGCAGTTTTCCCACTTATTTTGCTCTCTGGGGGTAGCAGCACCTATTTTGGCACAGCACCTGCAGTGCTCAGTCTGGAAGGAAGTGATCTGAACGTAAAGATTCCCTTTGACAAGGCAAAGGCGACCTTAATCCTGAAAAGTACAAAGTCTGCATCATGTTGCTTTCAGGATTCATACATTTGGTATAAAATATTTATGGGATGGATGAAAGCTCTTGTACTTTCCCTTTTACCCAGGAGAGGGCTGCCAGCTGTTAACTGCAGAATGCATTTTGTGGTGATTTCAGATGAGCTTCTTAGAGAGTGCTGTGCAACTAGGCTAAATATCAAAATTGCTTATATATTAAGCATTTTGATACAAGATTTTATAGAATTATTAAGGTTGGAAAAGACTTCTAAGATCATCAAGTCTGGCCATTAAAAAATTTTAAATGAAGTCACAATAATAATAAAATCACAAAAGACTGATGTAGAACTGGTATGATTTAAAACGTGTTTAGAACAGAATTAGAACACCCCAAAACAGGAGTGTAGGAAACTGCTGTAGGCCTATCTACAGTTTAACAAAATTATTTCAGATGTTATTTGCTATTGGGGTTCTGGTTTGCTTTGCTTTTTTGGTTACCATTTCTAAGTGGAAAATGAATCTATTAAACATGGAAATGGTTGTAATGTACACATTGTCTCGGAAATTTTCCACGTATGTTCCTGATTTTTAAGGAATGAGAGCAGCCCTGCTGAGAAGGACTTGGGAATACTGATGGATGAGAGGCTGGACGTGACCTGACCATTTGAAAAGGCAGCCCAGAAAATCAAACCTGTCCTGGGCTGCATCCCCAGCAGGGTGGGCAGGACAAGGGAGGGGATTTGGCCTCTCTGCTCAGCTCTGGTGAGACCCCACCTCGAATGCTGCATCCAGCTCTGTGGTTCCCAACATAAGAAGCACATGAATCTGCTGGAGAAAGTCCAGAGGAGACCACAGAGGTGCTCACAGGGCTGGAACCCCTCTGCTATGGAGACAGGCTGAGGGATCTGGGTGTGTCCAGCCTGGAGAGGAGAAGGCTCCAGGAGACCTTCCAGCAGCTTGCAGTGCCTAAAGGGGCTACAAGAGAGCTGGAGAGGCACTCTGGACAAGAGCATGGAGTGACAGGACAAGAGGGAATGTCCTTAAACAAGAAGGCAAGTTTAGACTGGATATTAGGAAGAAATTGTTTTCTGTGAGCGTGGTAAGGTCCTGACACAGGCTGCCCAAAGAAGCCATGGATGCCCCATCCCTGGAAGTGCTCAAGGCCAGACTGGATTTGGGCTTTGAGCAACCCTATCTAGAGCAGGGGTTTCGACTAGAAGACCTATAAATCTTGGAAAAGGAGCACCGAGTGTTCTTCATGTCCCTTTCAGAGCTCAGTGTCCCTTCCAACCCAAACTATTCTATGATTTAATAATTCCATAATATGTTCAAGCTCTTGTGCTGATCCTAGGACTCATGAGGGAGACCTTCAATAAACCACAGACATTGGGAACATCATCTTCTACAGGGCCTGGGGTAGGCAGGGAAAGGCAAGAGAAAGGGGAATTGCATAATCTGCCTGCAGTGTTCAGAGCAGGGCTTGTGCAGAGACCTGGAGCCTGTGTGACATCATACTGAAAGCTGCTGGACTGAGTAAATACAGTTCTGAAAACTGATAATTTAAAAAAACATTTCATAAGAGGCTGTTTTTTGTCTTTCTCATTGTCTTCAGGTTGCAGGAAAGCTTCTGTAAGCCTTGATGTGGGACCTGAAAGCCATCACACTGTTGGTTTGCACCACTGTGCCTTCCCCAGAGTAAGTCTGTTTGAAGAGCCACCTGTGCTGAGCTGCTGTGCTCAGTGAATCTGCCCAACTGAAGCTTTCTGTTGTGGGCTGATGTGCTGTGGGATAGAGTAGGGACCAGTGCACTCAAAACCTTGAATTCTGTCTGATTTCTCTTAGTTTTAGTTTTGTGAGTATGAGAGGAAGCTTGAAAAGCCATTAAAAAAAAATAATCTGCTTTTTCTTTCTGGTTTCTTTCTGAATTTGTATTTTGTGGTTGATTGCAATCTTGGCTCTAGATTTTCCCTGCTACTACAAAATTATAAATCTGGGTAGTCAGAACCTGAGCTGTCAAGTAGTTTAGTCCATCCTCTAACAGACAAACATAACTAAACAAAGCTGAGCAGGGACATGTAGGTGCCAGTAACAATTCATTGGTCAGAAGTCCCAGGAATCTCAACCCAAGGTCCATGAGGATTCAGTTTTAAGTTCAAAGGGTTCTTGTTTCAGTCCCCTTTCCTAAACTCTTCTAGTCTTTATTTGAAACTGATAATGCCTCTGCCTTCTCCAGTGGCTCTCTTTTCTCACTCAGATCTGATCTTTCCTCTGGATTTCTGCCACTCTGTCACAGAGGGCTGTGCAAATTTGGCCAGTGTCATTTATTACTAGGGCACCCTTGCTCCATATGGTCACATAGACCTCCTTTTCTTAGGAATTTGGTCTAAAAAAACTTGGAGATGAAAAGGCCATGATGTGCACCATGAACACACTAATTGAAGGAGAATAAGTGCCAATTGACTTGCTTTTGTAAAAAGAGTTGCACTTTTGGAAGTCAGGAGGAGGAGATTAACATCTCTGAAAATATTGAAAAGGCAGATTTGGAAACAAGTAAATGGTTCTGGTTTGTTCAGTGACCATTCCCAAATGTGTACATGGACTCCATACTCTGCTCACCCACCCACCGGGAAGTGGTTGCAGAAGCTGTGCTCTAAGTGAGGTTCTTGGAGTCAAACATGAAAGATAAGATCCCAAATGAAGTGTTCTTGTCACACTTCCATTAAAAAATGATACATCTATGATGTAAATGCAGCAAATGAGACATAGCATATTCTCATCTAGCAGAAGTGACTTACAGCTTTAATTTAGGTAAGCAATAACCAATTTTCTAAGGTCATAAATAATGATTATTGTTCATGTGTTTCCTGATCTCCTTGTTCTTGGCCTTTCACATTTGTGCCAGTAGTTCTTTGCATTCAAAGTATTAAGCACAGAGATTGATGATGTTACTTACTCTTTACTTAAATATCTCTTTTTTCACTTCTTAGAGACAAGTATCAGTAATGAAATCTAATTCTGCTCATCTGCTTCTCCCATTAAAGCCACCAAAGCATTTCAATTCTAATTTGAGAAACAAATGGAGCCACAGATCTTTGTCACATCTGAGCAGAAAATCTTTCAGATCTTCCTGGAGACCCCTTGGAGACAACAGTGTCCAGGGCAGATGAGAGGATTCCTCTCTGCAGGCCCAGCAACACTGAATTAGACCTGTTCCTTGTCTGGAAAACTTGTGTGCTGCTTGGCTTTGTGAAAAAATTGCTCTATACATAAAGGACAAGGTAAAACTGTGTACACATCGAGCACAAAACCAAGGTTAAAGCTGGTGTTTAAAACTGAGCTTGAATGGAAGACTCCTGCATTTCAATTTTGGCTCTGTCTCTGGTTCACCAGGTCACCTGGACTAAGTAGCTCTTCCAAGGCCTCTTGTTTCAGCTACAAATGATTCAGAAAGGGATGCTGGCAGGTTTCTCCATGCTGTGTCCATGAAACAGATTGCTGCTGCCATTTTCCTTCCTTTCTCCTGAAGGTTACCATTCCTTGGATATCCTTGTGTCCCTGTGTCTGCTGTCTCCCTCACAGGCAAACAGATCTGCTGAAACTCTCCATTAAAGGGCAGTCAACATTAGGAGGAGGTAAGACAACCCTTCTGAGGGAGCAGAAGTAACAGGAAATGCCTACAAGCAGTGGAATTCCTTGTTCAATGAACACAGTGGAGCCAAGATACTCATCTCTGAAGACAGCTGTCACACCCTGTGAAGAGTGCAATGAATGTGCAAAATACTGTCACTGCTATAGAGTTTATTTTCTCCTTTATGACTTTTTATACATTGGTTTCATGACTGGCTGCAGTACGTGAATAATTTGTGGCAAGATCCAAGTTCATGGTCTGCCTGAAAAAGTCCACAACTGAAGCAGAACATCTCAGAGTGAAGTGAACAAAACGTTGTTTCCACAGTGGAAAGGTACTCACCAAGGAAAGGGAGAACCACTGAGTCACCTTGTGTGAACTCAGGCTGTAATCCCAGCAAAGCACACAGGGAGCACCAACACCTGCCAAGTCAACCTCCCTGTTGGCTTATGAGCCATGTCCTTGTCACATCTAAACTGGAAACTTTTCCAAGCGTGTTGCCTTAAAGATTGAGAGGCATTCAACCAAAATCACTACAAATTACCCAAATACAATGCCTTGTGCTGCATCTCAAACGTGCCATTTATCTGTGGAACCAGACCACAATGTAAAACAGTTGTTTGAGCAAGTCAGAGAACTATTAGAGCTTAACTAAATTAAGGGCTTTTTTCAGCATGGAGCTCCTGGCCAGCACTGCCATCCCACACCACAGAAGCTGACAGTGTGCTTGGTGGCCGTGTTTATCTGCTGGAACAGAGGAAAGCACCAGGGTGAGGACTGGGAGATTTGTATTTTCTTTCAACAAGCTTCTCCTATGACTTACAAGTTACCACCAGAGTGGTGCCAGATGCAGCTTTTTTAACCATAAGACATTGTAGGTGCTGGTTCTTCTGGACATCCCGTGGTGGAAATGGCCTGAGGGAGGAGGTCAGAGCCCTGCCAGATCTGCTAGTGTCTCTCCAGCTGTACCTGTTTCCCATCCTGCTTCTCTTTTCAGCACAAGTTGTTGAGAAGCCAAGCATGGTATCTTTTTAACCCTGACCAGCTGTAAGAGTTCTTGATTATACCCTAAAACAGGTGTCACAAAAATAGTCACAAAAACCCCCAATGGATAGGAAACTATAACTAAGTGCAGTGCCACAAATCTCTGAGACAGTTTTGGAAAAGGAGCACCAAGTGTTCTCCATCTCCCTTTCAGAGCTCAATTTACAATTGAAAGCAATGAAATGCTATTTCAACCTGCTTGTTTTGTTTGGGCTTTTAGGGGTGTTTTGTTTTTGTGGGGGTTTTTGTTTGTTGGGGTTTTGGGGGGGTATTTTGGGGGTATTTTGGGTTGAGGGGTGTTTATTTGGGTTTTTTTTTTTTAGTTTTGGGATTTGGTTTTGTTTTGAAAAATGAAGGTATAGGCATTGATTCCTATTGAATTTAGGAAAATCTTGCTTTGATTTCAGAGGGCTGCAGAAAACTGCCTGCCCAGATTTGCTCCTAGGAGTGTGCTGCCAGTCACTCCTGCTCCAGGGTGGAAAACTGAGTGTGGGCTTAAATCAAAGTTTCCAGAGGTGACTGACATATCCACAAGTCCTGAATACCTGTGGGAGCCCACCTTGCACAGTGTGCTGGTGTCACTTGTCACAAAGTTGAGCTTCATTGCAGGATTGATATTTAACAACACCTGGCAAAACCACAGATCCTCAGGTCACAGACTTTTTCTTCCTGCATTGACAGGCCCAGGTCCTTGCTGCTTCTGTACTTGAGATATGAAAGTTTAAAATAAAACTAGATTCTCTGTGGGGGGACTGTGAAAGAAGTAGTAATTGTAGGTTTTTTCTCTGTGAGAGCTGTGGAGAAAACTGAAAAACTTTGTGTGGGAGAGAGGAGATTTAGAAGACACTTCTAAAGTGAAGTAGGATTCCTTAGAATTATGGATGAAACAGTTCCCAGCAGTGTTCTGAGCACTAACCTAATGAACAGTTGAAATGAAGTTGCTTTCCCCAAAGCTAAGTACTAGATGTTCCCAAACCATCTGCATTATAAATTCAAGCTCCTGAATTGAACAGGAGAATAAACTGAACCACAGTTATCAATAATATGATGATGTTTGAGAAATATATTGGTTGTGATACCTCTGGCATTTAGGTGAGCTTTTTCCCTCAAAATGTTTATTTTGGAACTTTATTATATCACTGTATATGTTTAGCTTCTCTAGGTGATAGAAGGTGCTAGAAGGTCTCCCTGGAGCCTTCTCCAAGCTGAACATCCCCAGCTCTCTCATCCTGTCTCCATAGCAGAGGTGCTCCAGCCCTCTGAGCATCTTCATGGCCTCCTCTGGACTCACTTCAGCAGATCCTTCTTATGCTGGGGGCATGGCCAACTGCTGTGCTTAAAAGAACACAACAAATCACTCTGCCTTGCTCAGCTTCACCCCAGTAACGCTCCCTCTCTTGCTTTGCACTCCCCCTGTTGCTGCAGCACCAGGAAACTGCATTTCTGTCTGGAGAAATGAGTCACTCACTCTGGGCAAAGTGGTGTGTGACTGAAGTGTGAGATTTCTCAGCAGCTTGCAAGATTTGGCTCTTTTGCCCACTTCTTAGAGGCCAATAGAAGTTTGGGTGTTGCAGTTTCATGCAAGTCCAGGTCAGGGCATGGTGGGCTCAGCTCTTGTGGGTTTTTCTCAGGCAGCACCTGAGCTCACCTTCAGGAGCAGCACCTGTGCATGAATAGAGGTCCTTGGCCTCATGTCAGTGGTGCTCATGATGCAGAGACCTCAGGGCCCCTTGGGGAGGCACCTTTTTCACCTGTATTGTGTGTAGTGTTCTAATTTGAGTGTGCATCAGCAGTTTCTTCACAAGTGAGCTCCATCCCTGCTTCATGCTGTCATGCTCAGCATGGAGAAGGATGATGGGGAAACTGATGTGAAATCAAAACCATGACAGTAGAGTTGTATCCTGCAAAACAGCATCAGATCCCATCAGATTTAAATGAAGTCTGCATTTTGGGACCACCTGTGAATGACCAGCAGCTGGCATTGCTGGCATTTGTGTCTGTTCAAGCACTTACAGTTCTGTGATGTTTTTTGAAAACTCTTGGGATGCATCCCTCTTCCCTGCTCAGTAATTCCCTGTCACTCTCTAAGGGTATCACAGCCTAAAGAAGGAGATGGACTCATTTCCTTAGAATTGCCCTTAAAATGAGGAGATTTTTTGGAAGTGGCTTTGCTTTCATAAAAATCCCTTTCAAATCAGATGGAGAAGGTGATGCCACCTGTTCACTGCCTGCCTTCTGGTTTGTTTACAGCTCTTTTCAGTCTCTTCTTTATTTTTTTTTTCTTAGCTCAACAAGTGAAGAAATCCGACCACAGGCGTTCAGGGGTGCTGGGTACCAATCTCTGTGGTGGAGGTGTTGTGTCAGCCCAAGCAGAGCCAGCTCCTGCCTGCCCTGCAGCTGCCTTTCATCTCTTCCCTCTGTGCTCAGAGCAGCAGGAAGCACCAGCTGGCAAAGGAAAGGAGGCTGAGACAGCTCTTCCAAGCTGGTGTCCATCTCTTCCTCACCGTGTGGCATTATCCACTCTCCAATGCTTGTCTCACAGCAGTCACCTTTCATTATGATTTTACTGCTCTGGCAGCTAACTGGGTTAAGATTACCAAAGAGGTTTCTGCTGAAGTGTGAAGGAAGTGAGGACACACATACCACTGCCCTTGTGGTGGTGCTTTCTTATTCATTGGTGGGTGTGCTGTTAAAACAAATGAACCTTTGTTTTTCTTTTTTTAGCAATTTTTAATATATTTTCTGATGCCATTTGTTTAGGCTAACATAGGCAAGCAGGCATGTTTGTAGCCTTACTTCAACATCTGCTCACGGAGGTAGGATAACTTAAGGGTTCTAAAGGTAAGTATTTTCCCCCCATATCTTCTACCCTTCTCTATTTCAAGTAACTTCATGTCTTATTCTCTTTCCAGATACCTGTGACTCCTATCCACAGGTGAAGAAGCTGAGAGCAGCTGGAGGAATGAGGGCATTTTGATTGTCCCATGCTGTAGAAGGCCTAGTTCTTAATTACAGTCTTTTGTTAGCCTTGCCAAATTCAACAGTCACACTAATGATAGGTGTCTCTCAAAACTGGAATTTGTTTCAATTGTGTTTTATTTTTAAGAAGATGAGTGAACGCACAAGAATTCCCTCTGCAGGATGCATCTTCAGTCATTTCACCACTCCTAAGAGTAAACTAACTCCCTGCTGAGTTATTCATGACCCTTCTCAGCTGGGCTGATGTAGATCTGATCACTTCCTGAGGCTGTTGTGAGGAATAAATCAAGCATCTCCCTTCCTGCTGTGAGCTGGCACATCAGAGAATTTCTCAGAGACTCTATGAAAGAGAAAAAAATCAACACAAACCATAATCTGTCCCATATCCCAGATGAGCTACCCAGCATTTTAGCTCTCAAACCAATTCTCCTTATTGTGCCTCTCAGTCCTGATGCTCTTCCTTATTCCTCTGCCCAAAGCTCATTTCTTCTCTCATGCCCATACGTAACAAATTGTTATCAGACAGATTATATCAATGCACTTTTATCACTGCCCCTGGGGCTTTCTACCCTGAAGGATGATCTGGAGTGACAGTCACACTAAAAAAGCAAGAAAAGTGGTATTAAGGAAGGTGGAAAGCAGCTGGTGTAGGAAGGGGTCAAAGCTGGAGGTGGGGAAGAGGGAAGAGAGAGAAGGAAAGCCTAGAAAAAAGAGCCATGGCCAAGCCTCAAGTCTGAAAAGCAAAGTTTACACCAGAGGGTGACTGTGGTTAATATGCTGATGATGGATTTTAGAGGCAGCCCTGTCAGAGAAATCTTCCCAGATGGCCCAGCCCAAAGTGGTATGAAATGAACCTTGATGGTCTTTAGGGCTTCAGGGGCAGAACACCCCCTCAAAAAAGCTCCAAACTTTGTTGAGCATTTTTTCTGAAAATACAACGCTGTAATCTGTTTGGGAGTGGGAAATAAAAGTCTGAGCTTTTTCTGAGCAACATGCTCAAGTACAAGCCTAGCCAGGGAAAGACCCATGTGCAAATTCCTTCTGCATTTGATTTGAGCCTGTGTGGGATATTTAGGCTCAGGGTAGCTGTGAGGTCCTTACCCCAGGGCTGGCTCTGGAGATGGTCCCATGCAGCTTTGATCAGATACCTCCACACAGCCACTCACCTGTGCTTCGGAGGAGATGGAGACTCTGCTCAAATGGAGTGAGGACCTGCTGTGGCACCTGTGTATGACTGCAGGGCACCTTCCAGAACCACCAGGTTCCTCTGCTGCAGCAGGAAATGTCCATCGCCAGGTACACAAGAGAAATAACAGAGAAGTATCTTTGCAGTCTCCTGAGATATATCCTGAGATCAGCACTTACCTTGTCTTAAATTATGTCTTTGGTACATTTCTGTACCTAATTGGTGTCTTTGAGACTCTTCAGAGGACCCCAGCAGATCTGGGGTTCCACCAAGGCTTATTTTAACATCACTTTGTTCAGCTCAAGCCAAAACTGCTTCTTAGTAGCACCTTAGCCCCTAATTTTCAGAATTTAATCTGAATTACTGCCTTGAGGCCAGGTCAGTGGGCTGGAGACCTGCTCACAGCCTGACACAGAGGCAGCCAGGCTGGGCTAGAGCTGAAATCTGCCTCTGATCCACCTAGCTGGAGCTGGGGGAAGCCACACATTGTGGGTGGATGAGGGGGGCTTCCACAGGCCACAGCTCACATGCACTGCACAGAATCCACTCTGTCCCAAAGCAGAGAGGATAGGAACAAAATGACCAGGGAATAAATCCTGTTGTGTTACTCATTTGACTCAGAAGAGCAGGCAGGTTTGGGTAGAATCTTTTCTGGGATCTACTGAAGCTTTGGGAAAAGAAGACAAATCCTGGAGTCCTGCCCTCAGGTAGCAACCCCAAGTGTGTCACAGCCACAACAATTGTGCTGCTACTGTGAAAACAGCCCTCCTTGGTTTGTGGTGATAAACAAATGACAGTAAAGGGGGAAAACTTCATAGTTTTCTAAACTTTCCCAGACCACGTGCACTCATGAGCTGGCTGTGCAGAGGGAGCAGCTCAGTGCAGCTGCAGAGGATGCACATGCAGGGGTCTGTGCTCAGCTAAAACCTGTGTGTAGGTGTAGGAACCCCTTTCCTTATGGCTATACCATCATCCCAGGGCTAATCCCAGCTGGGCAACACTCACTGTGCATGTTTGGGATTGAAGAGTGGATAATGGGAATTTTCTATTTTTCTTTTTCTGCTACACGGTCCAAAAACAGGTTTAAGGGGTATAAGAGGGTAATTACTCACTAGGAAATTAGTTCTCATGAAACATGTGATGTGTTAGTAAGTAAGAAAGGTGCTTTAACCAAAATAACCATGTGTATTCTGAGGCTTTGTGATGGGGAAACTGAAGGGAGCAGCAAAGCATAGAGGGGACCAGGTAATGGCCCTTTTCTAGCCAGTGGAAGTGGAAGGTGGGAGAGGTGAAGGGAAAAGAGTGAAGGGGGTGTATTTGTTGTTCTTGGAGAGGAAAAAATGGATTTCTGTGGGTTTAGACCACAGTTTATTTATTTACATTTTCATGAGCTCATATTTTTAAGGGGAAGTGTCTTTATGAAAGGTTTGCATTTCTTTAAAACACCTATACTGCAGCAACATGATATTGCTTTGCATTTCTCAGCCTGGTGATTGTGAAAAATGGATTTTAAAGTCATTTCTCAGTTTTCACTTGGTTTCTGCTGGATTAAATGATGTTATCGAGTTCAACCTGAATTGCAAAGGGTTTTTTGTCAGTGTAAACCCCCACCCCTGCCCCATTCTCAGAGAGTGCAGTGCCTCTGAGATGAAATTAAACATGGGCTGGAAATGAGGTGGTTAATCTATTTTTTTTTTTTAATTTCCCATGTTTTAAAGTTGTTTGAGACCCCCTATGTGTATTTTGAGGCTCTTTCTGTATTCAGAGGCAGGGTAGAGATGCAGGTGAGGAGAGGCAGAGAAAGGGGAATGAGTTTGTGCATCAGCTCAGAGACCCGTTCTGCAGCCCAAGGTTGAAATCTTTGTGTTTGAGTGAATATTCTGCAGATAAAAAGCAAGTGAGAGATCTGGGCTTATAAAAGAGAAAAAAAAAAAAACACATTTTTTTTCTTTTTACCAGTAGTTCTCTTTCCCAGTGTAGCCAAAGGTACAAGCCTGGGGAGTGAGAGAGAGGCAATGATTGAACAGACAGCCCATTCTCTAACAGACAGATTTATTGAGTACATGTACAACTAAGAAAAGCAAAGCAGTGATGTCCAGGCTCCAGAAACAAGATCTCACCAATCTGCTGGCCAGACATGCTGGGAGTCTTGGGAGCCTGGAGGTGGTGCTGCAAAGGTCCAGGTGGATTCAGTACCCTTAAGTCCTTGGGGATTTACAGGGTCTTCTGTTCTGCTCATCTTTCACCATCTTTCCAAGTCTTTGAGGCTGTTCACACCCCTGCTGTCTTCAATGGGTGCTTTTCCAAGCTCAGGTGTTGTATTTCCTTCTCTTTCCTTCCAAAAACAGAGTCCTTGGCTTACTTCACCCCCATCTCCCTGGATTAAGGACTCTTAAATCACACAAGAGCAGCTTCTTAACAGTAGTATTTGGGGATGGGAAATTCAAAACCTAGTTACTTCTACTATCTTTCACTTCTTTACTATGAGGGTGATCAAACAATGAAACAGGTTTGCCCAGAGAGGTTGTGGAGTCTCCATCTGTGGAGATGCTCAAAGCCCAGCTGAACACAGTCCTGGGCAATCTGCTCTAGGTGACCCTGCTTGCGCAGGTGGGTTCTGACAAAATGAAACCTCTCAAGAGGTCCCTTCCAACCTCAACCATTCTGTGACTCATGCCATCTGCAGGCTGCTTGGCCTGTCCTCCCCTCCTGGATGGCCCTCTGGTGACAGAGAAGGCCATCCCTCTCATCAAGGTCTGGCATGGCGTGTGTCCCCACCGCTCAACGCCTACTGGGTTGCAGCCAACAGCGGAGCCAAAAGATCTTCTTGGTGGCAAACACAGAGGCCAACCCAGTCTTGCCCTTGACTATTTCAGGAGGCTCCTGGCCTGCCCTGCTTCTTTCACCTGGTTATCAAAGAAGACCTTCACCTGCCTCATCCGGTAACAAGTGGCTACCATGGCAAAGCACACACAGATTTGCATTAGCAGGACAACTACAACAGGGTGCAGCAGCGTGTTGAAAATGCCAGTGGCCGTGGGGGACCAGCCGAAAAACACTTCCCACCAGTGGTGTTCTCCCGCCCTCTTAATTCGTTCCATTACCTGTTTTATAACTTTACCATCATGGTGAACTGTTATTAGGATCTTTTTAGCTTCGGCCTTGGCATTTTCTAGCAGCTGCTGCAAATCTGCATGCTCTAACATTTCTTTTACAAGTGATAAATCCATACCGATGGGAGTCGGGGTTATACTACGATACAAGGTATAGTTTCTAATTAGCAACTGGCTAGTAAATACAGGTGGCTTATACACAAAATCACAGCCTCTAATAGTAGCTACATTGCAAGCACACATATTTGAGTCGCTAAACACGGTCTGGTTATAAGCTTCATTAATTTGCACGTATTTACATGTCGTTCTGAAGCACACACAGCCTTTCCCTACGTACACTAACATGGTTCTGTTACTGCTCTGGGGGTTGATCTCAAAGTGACACACCCCTTCTTTGGTGTCAAAGCACACATCACTCGCCTTAAGGGCATCATCTTCGCATATGAATCCCAGCCCACTCTCCAAAATGCAGGCTTCCAAATCTACCGTCTGCCACTTCCCATCAGACACCCTGGCCCACATGCGGTGGTCCAAGGGGTAGACCACAGAGCCGTTTGTGTTTACCCCCAGGGCCACGATGGGGTAGACCTTTTCAATGCGAGCCTCTGCCACAGTGAGGACGTGGGCAATGACTGCATTGTGGGCCTGGTCGTGGGTGAAGTTGACGAGCCTCCACCAGGCCTGGAGCTGCCGCTCCTTCTCTGTGGCCGCGTCCCACACGATCTTTCGGATCTCAGTGGGCAGGACGCCGTTGTCACCGTCTCTCAGGATACCTGCAACAACACTCTGCACCCACATCTGGGCCTGGATGCAGCTAAGAGCAAGAGAGATGTTACTTTGTTCGATGCCCAGGGCTTGCAACAGCACCTGATGGTCGTTCTCACTTATCTGTTCCCAGGTGGGCAGCACCTCTGACACAAGCCACTGCCCCATCCCAAGGCTGGACAGGGATGAATTCAGGGGCTTGAGGAGGCCCTGCACGCCCAAGGTGACAGTCTCCAGCTTGTTTGCCAGGACCTCAGCATTCATGCTGTTGAGGACTCCCAGGCCGGCCCCTCCTCCTCCCAGCGCTGTGGCCAGCAGGTCTCTCCTGGCCCGGGTGCCCTGGAGGGAGCGGCTGTGGAGCCATGCCAGCCAGCCAGTGTGCAGAGTAGACAGGAAGGGGGCACAGTGTGGTCTGACAGAGGAAATATTAACAGTGGACAGAGACAGCACCACCTTCTTTAGTGACCGGACAGGCCCTGTCAACAGCTCCTGGATGTGATTTTTCTTCACTACATAAGGACCTATTTTGGAAACAGAAGGGGGCATGACAGCAGTGATGGCAAATTCTTTTTTAAATCCTTCAGGGCCTCCTATCCACCACTTTCCTCCAAGTTCCGGGGACATTTCTACGCTCAGATTTCCTTGACACCACACCTGGAGGGTTATGATCAGGTGTGGGCAGCGTCCATAATCCTGATTATACCATGAAGCCTCTGTATCTAATTCAGATCTATCAAGTGTTTTGCTCTCACAGAGGCAGGTCAATGGAATAATCCACTTGCGGCCGTTTGGGGCTGTGACTGTCACAGCAGTGCCATTAATTTGCATTGGGTCAGCTACACTTTCTTGGGAGTATTTAATTTCCAGTTTTACCTGATTGCCAATTTCAGCATAAGGGGCTGCATGCCAGGCCAAAAAATGGCACTTTGAGATCTTAATGGCAGCAAAGGAGGGTGCTGTGGTGCTGATCTTAAATTTAAAGGACAGCCCCACGCTGTTGTTTGCCCAGAGGCAAACCACAAAGACTGGCTGGACCAAAGTAAAATTGTACCAGCAGTCCAATTTCTCCACAGCACAGATTTTTTTCCGATTCGTCTTAGTTTTTACTTCAGTGACAGAGATTTGAGTTACTTGCTGGTGAGTGGATCCGTTAATTACCCTGCACCCCACCTTTATTTGCTGTCCCACCTTCCCCAGCAGCTGTGGAAGTCTGTTTGTGCTATCCCAGCCCCACTCGTTTTCCAAGTACACCTCTGCCCCATGCATAACCACTGTTGATAAATTTACGCCTTTGTTAGAATTTAATCCCATGATTCCTGTATGTTTTATGTAAGCTTGGGACCAGGGCCAATCAGTCCCAATTTTTGTGTGCCTCCTAACCCTGTGCTGGGCTGTGGCCTGTGTGTCAAGGTGCCTTTCTAAGTGAGAATGAGTGACATTTTGTCCAAGGTGCTGATGGGTTGGTTGGACACATTGGGTGCTCAGCGCTATGCACATACCAGAAAGCAAAGTAAATCCTGCAATCACAAATTTGAAAGCATTTTCCCCGCAGCACAAACAGGGCTGGTGATGCCACGAAGTTCGCCCTTCCTGCTGGTCACAATCGCCTTCCATTTTCCTTTATCTGCAAAACATAAGCAAGGAGGGCTCTCCAGCCCCGTTAGTTTCCCTTCCATGCTTTTAATTGTGAAGAATGGAACCACTTCTCCTGCCTTCTTGCCCCTTTTCTGATTTCTACCTGGTACACAGAGGGGCTGGCCTTGTTCACAACCCTAACAGGCCCCAGCCACTGTGGTTCCAGCACCTGGTTCTTCTCCCTAACCCCTCGGTATATTACCAGGTCCCCTGTGTTCCACTCCACGGGGCGCAGTAGCACTCCCAACTGCTTATCCATCTTAGGGATGTTGGTCTCATGCACTGAGGCGAGTTGGTGGTAGGTGGCTGACACCGTCCTCAGCATGTCCTGGACCCACCTGTCCATCAGCACGCGGGGCTGCATTTCATCCGGGGGCTCCCCTCCTTGCCACCAGTGTTCCAGAAACTTCGGATCTCTTGCAGGAGGAAATTTTTGGGGAGAAATTGTTTGAGATGCCAGAGACCCCCTCAGTGCCAGCAAGGTCAGTGGGAGCTTATGATCCCAGTCTTTCCTTTGCTGGCTCACAAGCTTCCTCAGTGCTGCCTTCAGTGATTGGTTGGGTCCCTCTGCTGAGATTGGCTTCTGGAAATGCCCTGTGATGTGGAGCTTTTGTTTGATTCCCAGGGCCTGGCACACCCCTTTTGCGACTTCCCCGATGAAGCGTTGGCCGTGATCTGAGTGGATCTCCTTTGGGATGCCCCACTGTGAGAAGATGTGCTCTACCAGGATCTTGGCAGTTGCACTGGCTGAGTTGTTCCGAGCTGGGAATGCTTCCACCCACTTGGTGAAGATATCACTGACCACTAGGCAGTACTTATTGCCTTGGGCTGTTTGGGACAGAGGGCCAATAAACTCCATCTGCAACTTGCTCCATGGCCCAGAAACCCTCTGGTGGCCCAGGATGGCTTTGGCTGTTTTGGCATCGGGATTGTTGGCTGCACAAGTCAGGCAGTTGCTGACATACCTCTCCACATCCTCTCTCATTTCAGGCCACCACCCAGCACCCTGCAGCCTCACCATGGTCTTGTCTGTCCCCAGATGCCCCTGCTCATGAGCCAGGGCCACCAGCTCTGTCCGGACCAGTTCAGGCACGACCCAGACTGGGAAATCTGTCCCCTCCCTCCGTGCCAGGACTAGCCCTGAGACATCTTTCCACACCTTGCACCCTTTGTACTCCCTGCCCTGCGCTAACTCCCAAATCCTGGGGTCCTGTGCCTGCAAGCCCACCAGATCCACACTTTCCCAGTGCCTGCTGGGAGCCACCGACACTGGACCATTCTCTGATACCTTGCTGGCCTTCCACATCAGCCCTTCCTTGGCACCTTGCTTGGCTTTGGCATCTGCCTCCTTGTTCCACTTGGCTTCCTCTGTTCCCTTCTTGTGAGCCTTGACCTTAATGATCTGTGCCGGGCACGCCCTCTGCTCTGCCAGCCTTGCAAGGTACAGCAGCTTTTTGGCATAGGTGACAGGCTTGCCATCAGCAGACTGCATGTCCCTCTCCCTCCAGAGGGGCAGCCACTCCAGTGCCACACGCACCACCCAACCTGAGTCTGAAAATATGGCCAGAGGCTGGTCTGTGGGCGTGTTTTCCAGGGCAGCCATCACAGCCACCAGCTCGGCAGCCTGGATAGAGTGTGGCAAGCACCTCCCTTTCACCACCTCCCCAGTGCCCCACTTGACAGCGGCATAGCCCGTGTAGGGCACCCCTTCCTCGTGGAAGTTGGACCCATCTACAAACCACACAATGTAGCCTCTCTCCTTGGCCTCCTCCAGGCTGAGGCTGCTCTCAAAGAGGGGTGCCCGCCGTGGCTTGGGGTTAGTGAGGGAAACTCCTGGCTCCTCCCCACCCCTCTCTGCACTGATCACCACCCTGTAGGCACCAGGTGAGGGGTCCCTGGGGACCTCCTTGTTGGTCAGTGCCAACGCCCAGTTGGCCATCCTGGGGCAGCACAGGGGACCTTCATCCCCCTTTCCCAACAAGAGGTACCTCACCGGGGTGCAGGAGGTTCTTAGCAGCACTGGGGCCGACCCCACCAGGTATTCCCAGTGCTGCAGGGCCCAGGTTAAGGTTAAAACCTCCCTCTCATAGTCACTGAACTGTTGCTCCACTGGCGTCAGGAGACGTGAGGCGTGGGCCACAGGGAGCAGGTTGGCACTGTGTTGCTGGCCCAGGGTGGCCTGCAGCCCCCTCCCTGTGCTGGCCAGCTGCAGAACATAGGGTCTGTCCCCCCAAGGGTGTGCCAGCATGGGGGCTCGTGACACACTCTCCTTTAAGGTCTTCACTGCCTCATCCTGCTCTGGCCCCCATTCCCAGGGGATGTTCTTTTTCAGGAGGTGGCAAAGGGGGGCTGTTTTCTCTGCATAGCCCTCAATGAATTCACGGCACAACCTCAGAAGAGACAGGAAGGACCTCAGGGTGGTGACATCAGATGGTGCTGACATCTTCTGTATTAGTTCAACCCTCTGCTTTTCCAGTGAGCGCCCTTCCTCCCCCAGGGCCACCCCCAAAAAGGAGACCTCCTTCCAGCACAGCTGGGCCTTTGTGGGGCTGATCCTGAAGCCTGTCTTCTGGACAGCCCCCAACACCTCTGCCAACACCTCGAGATTTTTCTCCTTTGTCTGGGTGTGGATGAGGATATCACCAGCACAGGACAGCACGCTCTCCCTGTGGCTGACCTGCTCCCACATCCTCACCACGCGGGCATGGCAGATGGCAGGGGCATTGTGGAAACCTGGAGGGACTCTGGTAAAAGTGAATTGCCGTCCTCGAATCGTGAAGGCAAACTTGTGCCAGGACTCAGGGTGCAAGGGGATGGCAAATGATGGGCTGGTCAGGCTGAGCACCGAGAACCACTCGGACCCCCGGGAGATGGCTGCCATGATGTTGGGACACTTGACCACCGTGGAGGTCTGCATTGGGGTGATTTGGTTCAGGGTGCTGAAATCAACTGTCAGCTTCCACGTTTTGCCATCAGCTTTCCTCAGGGGCCACACTGGGGCGTTGCTGGTGCTCTGCTGCTCCACCAGCACACCCTGGTCCAGCAAGGTTTTGACTGTGTCCCACAAGTTGTCCTCAGCCTCAGCCGGGTACCAGGGCTGAGGCTGAGGAGGCGGATCTGGGCCTTTGATTGACACAGCAGCATCAATCTGCCCACAGTCCAGCTTGTTCCTTGCCCAGACCTGGGGGAACTGCTCTGTGACCCGTTTCACCCGTGGTTCCCATTCAGGGTGGGCCAGGATCTCGGGGGCTTTCACTGACATCACCCTGTGGCTTGCCGGGATGATGGGCAAATCAATTTGTGGGCAGTGCAACAATGCTTGGTTTGCCAGGTCTACCACCACCCCCATCTTTGTCAGTGCAGAGATGGCTAAAGTTCCTGGCTTTCCTTTCATTTCCATTTTCCCAAATTTTTCAGACCCTTTGGCAGCCCCAATTTCAAAGGGTATGGGCCCTGTGAACGGCACTGAGGATTTCTGGCCGTTCGGCCCTGTCAGTTCAATAATTTCAGAGGTTTGGAAGATCCCGGCTCTGCCGGGGGCCATATTCAGAATTGAATAAGAGGCACCAGTATCAATTAACATCACTTGTCCAAGCACCCCTCCTCCAATAGTTGTATCAACTATCAGGCGCCCCCACAAATCGGTCTTAATCGGTGCCACAAAAAGGGGCGATGTGGGTGCCTGGCAGCCCTATTGCTGAGCCTTAGACCCCGGGTCAATCAGGTGGGAGCTGTTGTGCTTCTTGGCCTCATGCAGGGCCAGCTTTTGGAAGAGCTCCGCATCTGGCAAGCCATCAATGTCCTCCTGTTTCTCGTATTTTATCAAGCGTTTCCTCAGCTCAGCCCGCCAAGCATTAGACTTCTGAAACCTCAGCCCTTGCTGGTTCTCCTTCCCCAACCCCCCCTTGCCATCAGGATCTTTTCGGTTGTCTCCTTGCATTTTCCTCATCCCTGCATTTTGGAAAGACATGGCCATGGTTTTCCCTTTCTTCCCCCCCAGCATGTACCCTGGGAATGCCTGCTTTTGCAGCTCAAAATTCTGGTTCAGGATCTGCTCCAGCTCCGACAGAGGCTTTTTGGCTGCATCCCCACCAGCAATCACCCGCAGTGGGGGTGTCAGCCCCACCACCAGCGGCTCCTTGAACTCAGGCCTGTCAAAATCAAGGGGGGAGTCCTTTGAGCCAGGCAGCCCGGCCATTTGGTAGAGCATCTTTTTACGGTTAACATAGGCATCGGGCCTCTCCTCGGGGTTTTGCTTCTCCTGGTGGAAGAGCACCAAGGGGTTGACCTCTGGGAAAAACACCTTCAGCACAGCCAGCTGGATGTCCCCAATATCCTGCACATTGCCCATCTGCACATCCCCCGGCAGTGACGCGAAATCATCCGGTTTCATGCACTTTCTCACAATGTCTATCAGGTCACTCACAAAGCTGCCACTCTGGCACTTGGGCAGACGCTGAACCCTGGACAGCCAGTTAATTGCTGTCTCCTTTGTCAGTGGCCCCAGCATCTTCCCCACTGTCTTAAGCTGCTCAGGGGTAAACCAGAGCACAGCCCTGTTGGTGTCTATGGGCTGGAGTGGGACATGGCTGACTGGCTCCTCGTGGGGGACCTTTTTCTCTTTGGAAGCCTCTACCTCCCCTACTTGCAGCTGGCACACCTCCTCCCGCAGAGGAGCATAGGGGGACGGCCTGGTGGGGCCATTAGCACTCCACACGTCATCCTCATAATCGTAGTGGGGTGGGTGCAGGTCCAGGGAGTCCTCCCCCTCACCATTCCCAATGGGGGCCCTCTTGCCTTTAATGGCAGCCACAATGCCCCTTGACACCCCCAGCTCTGCCTCCAGCTCCTGGATCTTGGCATGGCATACCTTGTGATCGGGGCCAGTGCCCCGGTCCCGCTGGACGTCCTGCAGGACCGCCCGCACCGCGCTCTGAGCATCGTGGGTCTCCCCGATCCACTTGCCAACCTCCTTCTTCAGCTCCTCTGTTTTCAGCTTCTCATAGCCCAGCTTGCTTTCCAGCCGGGTGATCTCCACGGCACTCCGCAGAGAGTCCCCGCACAAACCCTGCACCTCCGCCCGCAGGTTGTCCACCTGGACTTTGAGCTCCTCCTTGGCCTGCTCCAAGGTCTGCACGTTCTCAAGAGCCTCCTTCAGCAATTTGGACAACTCCCTGCCTACCATCAGCAAACCCTGCAAAGCCGCTCGCTTCTTACACTTGTTAGTGGGTTTGGGCTTTTTGTTCTCCTCTGACCAGCTCTCCCACTGCTGGCACAGCTGCTGGTACGCATCTGGGCCCTGGAAAGACCCTGGAGACCAAATCGGGGGGAGACACTTCTGGAGCACAAACTGCTCCAGCTTCCAACTGCTAACGATGTCGCTCATCATAGTGAAAGGGGTGAGATCTGAGACGGCTCCGTCTCAGGACAAAACTACCATAACACACCAGCACTGACAATCCCTTCAACCCCTCTGCAGAGCAAGGCTGCAAGCCCACAACCCGCCCCTCCGAAAAGCCCCCTGGGGGGACACCGAGCCTGGGCACAAGGGAAGGGGAAGGTGGGAACAGGAGGCTGCGGCCGAGCCGGCAGCTGCCGAGAGCTGCCAGCTCCCGGGGAGGGAACGGGGAAGGGATGTGGGAGTGGGTGAAGCAAAGGAGAGATGGAGTAGGACCCCAATAATAAGATCTCACCAATCCTCGGCTGAATGTTCCGGCAGTCCCGGGAGTTTGGAGATGGTCTCTGCAGAAGTCCAGCAGATCCGGCACCTTTAAGGTAAAGGTGGTCACGAAGTCCCAGCCTGGTGATTTTTATAGCCATGGCAGATTGTTGTTTGGGGCTGATGACACCTGTGTTTACTTCCTTGGTGGCTTTTCCTCCTCCATGTGCTGCTTTCCCAAGGACACTTTCCTTGTCTTTCTTTATCCTCTTCAACACTGATTAGGGAAGCTGAGATCACACGGCAGCACCTGCACTGCCCCTTATCTGTTTGGGGAGGTCCAGGATTAGCTGTGGTTCTCACTAAACTTCTGCTTGCACCAAATGTCCTGAAGAGGGAGAGCTGGAACCTGTCCTCTGATCCTCCATCCTTCCAAATCCTCCCGTGGCCCCCTCATTTACTGCACACCCCATTAGCACCTGGGGTTTGTGAGGCAATCACATGTGAAGCTCACACCTGACACCTGTAACAAACACAGTCCTGCCAAACCTCCCCCCAAGCACAGATCTATTTGTCAGGGAGGTATGAAATGACAGGAAAATTCACACAAGTCATCATTTAGATCCATTTTGGCATCTGGTTCTTTAAAAGCAGCATTTTTCCATGCCACAGCCCGGCTCATCATACACTGATGTGGACCTTGGGGTTACCCCATGAGATGTCAGGAGCCTCCACTGTGATATTGCATCTGCTGAATTGCAGCTGTAAATCTGCACCTGCAAAAGCAGATGGACCCCCCCCCAACCTCACCATACAAACCACATCTTAGCTTGGAGATGTTTAGAAAATTTGACCCACTTGTTTTGGGGTGGTTTTTTTCTGCTATTACTCTCAGAGAAGGGTACCAATCATCTCACTCAGTGAAAATGCTATCATTTTTATTAATACTTCTACCTCTAATGAAATACTTTAGAAGCTAAACCCTTTACTAGAATAAAACCATTTTTAAAAAACTTAAAAGGGAAAAAAATTGTTCACACATGGCTGCTGGAGCCCCAGGTATTTTCAACCCTGCACCCCTTTATCCCCAGAGCAGCCCTTTTTTCTACATATTGCACTACTGGCTTGTGTTGGACTGGGCTGCAGGCTGAACAGCATTCCTTGACCCTCAAAATCAGTCCTTTTAGCTTCAAAAGCACAGAGAGAATGAAGTTTTTTCTATTTTTATGGTAGCTGTTTTCTCTAGCCTGGCATTTACAGCCCAGCTGTAACTAACCTCCTCTGCAGCATGGGAGTTTAACAGAGATGAAACTCCAGCCAGGTCCTGCTTCTTGGCTCTAAATCCTGTTCTTCTACACCAATGCTTTGCTCCAGCCTCTCAAAACAAACACTTTGTTGTAGGAAATTCATAACAGGGGGGGAAAAAAAGAGTAAAAAGTGCAGAAAAGCTGGTGAAAGCACCAGAAATGAATCTCAGCATGGTGATGTGGGCAGGCTGGGAAAAAGAAGAGGGGCTGTTTCCCTCTAGGATGGGTTTACAGGGAACTGGCTGGGCTGGGGACAGGGATGGTTGTCTTTAATTTCAGAAAAATCATAAAACTCCCCTAGAAATTGTGCAGCTACACAGTACAAATACACCAAAATTCAACAATTCCCCCCCATCATGGCCCAGTTGTGAGCCACACAGAGGTGATTAGGAGCTGCTCTTCCTCTGCAAGGTCACCAACAAATCTTGCTTGTGTGAACAGATAAGATCAACTTGCACTCTTCTTTCCTCCCATTTTCTTCCCAGGATAGCAGCCCCAAACAGTGTGGGGATGTTATAAACAGCAGCTGTCTCCTGCACGTCCACACAGTGCTTTGATTTTTGTTGGTGATATGCTGCCAGACAAAAGTATCCCTCCTCCAAAATGTTTTCTTGTAGGAGCAACAGCCAGTCCTGAGAACAGCCTGGCCACTGGTAAACAGCTCCACTGCATGTAAACAGCAATTAAAAAAGAAAAATACATTGAATCCATGTTCCAGTACAATATGCTTTTACATTTCATATATTCCTTTTGCTTTCTCTAAAGCTGCTATAATGTCCTGGGGAGTCATCCCAATGTAACATCCCCATATCCAAGGTTGTAATGACGGCAAAAGCAACCTCGGGAAAAAATTCTTGTCCTGGCCAGGAAGCCAGAAGTTGCTCCAGGTGACAGCAGCAGTGGGAAAAGAGGGACTCAGCCATTTCAGCAACTGGGATTTTGGGCTCAGCTCACAGACTTCACCACAGAGATAATGGGAAAATTCACTTGCAGTTGCATTTCTCATAACTAGCACTCCCTGCCCCCTCACCTCAAAAAAAAAAGAAGAAGTACTTTACCTCATTCTGGGGGGGGCCCAATCCCAGCGTGATGTGAAGCAAAAGGGGACAGATGAGAAGCAGGTGAGGACAGCAGAGGCAAGTGTTGCTGCAACCCACGTCAAAGGCTCAGCTCTGAAAACAAGAGCCTAAAAACAGTGAAATGGGTTTGAAAACACTAAACCTGCCTTTGCCTGCCAGGAAAGAGCTAAGGAGCAGTTCAGCCCACCCTAAAGTTTAGCAGATGAGCCCTTTGTGGCAAGGGTTTTGCAGTTAGCAACCCTCTTTGAGCAGGAAATTAAATTAAACAGAAATGGGGAGAGGATGTGTTACAGCAGCAAGGAAAAATCTGGTAAAAAATGGACCAAAAGCTTACAGTGTACAAGAGACAAAATTGTTTTTCCTATTGATCTGCCAACTCAACCCTGGGGGAGGTTTCTCAGTGCCCCCCATGTGAGATTTCCTTTTCATGGGAGATGCTGGGGCATGTTAAGGACCACAAGTATCTCCATGAAGGGGACAAAAGAGAAAACCGAATCTCACTTGGGATCCAAGAGGGCAGCAAATAAACTAATACAATAAATAATTTCTATTTTTTCCCCAAATGCGAAAATATTGAAGCCTGCTGACACCAGTTCCTCTCCATAATTTCACCTCATGTGCTTGTCTTTGAATCCTAAACCCCAAGTGCTTCAAACCTCTTCCTTACAGACATTTCAAAGTAATTCTGATATTTTATGATTTAAATATTTCTGCCTATGAGCCATAGGCTGTCACAGCTACCAAAGCAGCATGTGCTGTGAGGTGAGGAGCCTCAGCAGAATTTCCTCATTTTTGCGGTTTTTCGGCCACTAATTTGTTCAAGGTTTCTTGCTCTTGATTTCAAAGCTTTCTGTGATGCCTCACATCTCTGCTTTATGTTGGGTTGGTCTGGTGTTCAGCATTTTCCAGAGGAAAAACACCTCCTGCTATAAATTCTGCTAAAGAAAACAACCACACTGATCAAATTGCATCTTTTTCTTGTTTTGAATGCTGTTTTTATTTCAACAGGGGAAAAAAAAACCAGCCAAAATTCACGCTTTCCTGCTTTTATCTTTAAGGCCATGGTCCTACATTTGTAATTTTTGACAAGATAGAAGTAGATTGAAAGAAGGAGGAACAGCTAGGTGATGAAATATGAAGAATTCAGAACTAAAAATCAGTGAGTTTTCTTGGTCTTATTTTTCTAAGGGGGAATTAAGGGGAAGTGCTGGAGAAGAGCTAAGGGCTGTTCCCTGATGCACTCTTGGGTTGGGGGCTCAAAGCAGAAGAAGCTGTGGGGCTGAAGTTCCAGGTGCTGCTGTGGCAGAGGCTCTTTGGCAGCTGCTGGTGAGAGATCTGTGCAGAGAGGGGCAAGGACTTCCTGAGGTGAAGCCAGCCCTGCCACCAAGAGATGACAGTGAGTGGAAAGGGGAAGCTGGCACAAAACTGCTCTGTCACTGAGTCCACCACCATGGCCCGGCCATGGCTCCATCTCTGCATCTGCCTCCACATCCCAGGTAAGAGGGACATGTCTCTTAAGGGTTGAGGGCACCTAAAATCATGCTGGAGCCTCTCCTCCACCACACTCCAGCAGCTGGAAGATGGAAGATTAAATATACCATCACAGTATAGATCTACAGGATGTTATTACCTATTTCAAATAACTTTTTATCCTGCTATTAATAACATGCTTCAAGTTTTGGTCAGCCCTGAACTGGTCAGAAAGCGGGACTAGTTGGTTACTGTGGGTCCCTTCCAACTGAAATAGCCTATTCTATTCTGTTCTATTTTACTCTATTCTATTCTATTCTATTCTATTCTATTCTATTCTATTCTATTGTCTATTCACATTTCGATACATAATGGAGTAGCCACCACAGAGTTTTTACTGCACCCTCAGTGCAGATGGACTGTAGGAAGCTGCTAATGGAGAAGTTAAAATAGATCCTCTCTCCACTGCCCGTGTAACACAAAGATGATAAACAACTCATGAAATTTTCTAAAAAATCCAAAGACTGAGTATTTACCAAGGGTCACAGCTGGAATTAGTGTATATTAAAACCATTCTTTAACCTGTAAGGTTATAAAACCTTACAGGTTCTGATATCCTATAGATCCGTGAGGTGGCGAGCCCACTGAGAAAACCTCGTTAAATGAGAATTTACTTTGCCCATGAGAAAGGAAAAGGGGGCATTTTTAAGGTGCTGCAGGCTGGTCTGGCCAAGTACCACGATTCCCCATGGTCCCCCTGAATATATGCCAGGAAAGGGAACAGGGAAGTTTTAGGATTGAAGGGATGACTGGTCTGTCTCCATCCCAGTTCACTCCTGGATTGACCACTGGCACTGAGCTGACATCCTCCAGAATCTCTTCTCATCTTTCCTGACCTGTATAACAGTGTCTCCCAACAGGTCAAGGATAAGTTTTTCAAGGAGCGTTATGTTTCCCATGCACAGCAGAGCCAGACCTCAGGGCACTCAAGGAGATCCTGAAGCCCCCAGGTGCCATGGCCACACACATTTCATCCTCTAAAAAAACCACACAGGTGTTTGCCAGGGCAAAATTTAAGAGAGTTATGCTTTAAAACCTGGAAATTATGTCTTTAATAGTAAGGAGACACAAATGTTGTCACAGGGCCAGAGAATGTGGCGAAATGTTGCAGCTGCCGTCCAACACTTGAATTTTGGTATTGCAATGTTAATTCTGCAGCACTGACAGTGATGGGGTCATTGGTGTGGGGACAGGGGAAGACTCTGGACCCCTGTCCATCACCAGAGCCCTCTCCTCTGCCTGTCCCATTTGGAACACGGGAGACATCAGAACCATGTGCCACATTTATGGCTTTAGGTGTTCTTGGGTCGTGACAACCTGTCCCCATACCTCTGGCTTTGCAGGGCTGCATGAGACTGCAAAACCTGCTGTAAGTGACTTTGGGATTTTGAAATAAAAGGAACATTTTAAGGTAAAAAAAAAGTATTATTCAGCTTTTTGCAGAGCTTTAAAACACGCCTGGGAAAGAGACGGGGGAAGCAGGAGTATCCTTATCTTCAGAGGGCTGTTTTTCACTCTGTCTCAGAGTATCTGCAGCTTTGCAGGACTGTTTGCTGAACAGCAAGGATCACAAGTTACCTGTTATCCTTTCCACAAGGACACATCCTCGCTCACACAGACACCCCTCACATCTGCCTGGGACAAACAAGACTTAGATAATTTCCACAGAAGCTGCAAAGCCCAAACAGGGCTTTGACGATGACAAACTAAAGCTTTGAACCCCACCGCTGTCTCTCACTCCCTCTTCTTCCCCATGTCTCAAAATTCCTTTGAAAAAATATTATTGTCTGAAAATTAATATCCATTTGGCTCATTTTGAGATGTTTTCCACATTTTTTGTCTCTTTTTCTGCCCCTGAGATGTTTAGCAGCGTTGCATCTGTTAGAAGAAAAACCTGGCAAACCAGTTAAGAGGCACAAAAAAATCGTTGAAAAAGGGGTGAAATGTCTGAAAAATGAGAAAGATAAGGAGGGCAGGAGAGGGGCATTCACAGAAGCAGGTGGGGATGCTCTTCCCTGCACATACATCTCTGAGGACACCCTCAAAACCATCCCTCTATCCCTCTCCCTGCCAGTGAGACTCCTCCCTGGATGAGTGTTTACAGAGAAAAATCCACCTGTATAATTTAGCTTGGCCAAAACAATAGCTGAGGAACCCAAAAAGGCCTCTGAGGGAATATGGGAGCATCCTGACAAAAATGTTCCTGTTTCTCACTCGTGTGAACCCCCAGTCTGTGTGTCTACATGATTTTATTAAGCCCATAAAGAAAATCTGTTCTTTGCAATAAAGAAAAATAATGAAATTAAAATAATAACTGTGTATTTCTGTCTCTTTTTCCTTAGGTTTTTATGCAACTCTACTTTTAACCCAGACTCCAGAGCATATTCTAACCCGAACTAACAATAAAACCGAAATCCTCTGTGAGGTGAAGAGGGAGCATAAAGGGGTGTACTGGTACCGCTGGAGCCAGGAGAGGCAACATTTCGAGTTCTTGGTATTTTCCAACACACTGGGCAGAGCCACCTACGGCACAAATGTGAGCCAGGACAGGTTTAGTGTCCATGAAGTGAGGTCCCACAGCTCCTGCAGCCTGCACATCAGCCACCTGCATCCCTCAGACAGCGGCACCTACTACTGCTCCATCTCCCAGTCCTCCCAGCTCCTCCTGGGCAGTGGGACACAGCTCAGAGTGGGTAAGCAGCACCCTCGGGGTTCCCAAAATGTGTCCCCAGTAGGCTGTGATGAGGTCCCCTGGGAAAGGGGTGATAGGTTTTGGTAGAGTCTCCCCAAATTTGAGTTGCAAAGTTGGGGCTTTGGGGTTTTTCTGAAGAGATCTGTGAGAATGGGTAAAGCAGAAAATACAGAAAATAGCTAAAATTTAGGTCACCTTCATGTGATAATCCTTTTGCTATCAGCAGTTGCTCTGCTGTGGGCATGCATTGAGCACAGCATTAGTCCTAGTGTCTTAGGATTTCCATGGGAAGACCTGATATTGCCATCCCTGTGTATTTCTCACTCCCTGCTGCACTTTGGATGAGAGGCTGGATGTGTGCCCTGCTCAGCTCACAGGTCCTTCCATGCCATAATTCTTCTTTACCCTCACTCCAAGTGACAAGAGCAGCATTGAGGCCAGAGAGCATCACCCCTCATATCTCTGGGGTGGATCTGATGGCAGCTTTCAAGACCACCCTTCACAAAAAATACTGAAATGGGATTTATTCCTCAAAGCTCACACCCCACTATCCCTGTGGAGATCCAAACAGGAATAGCAGTTTTTTACAGGTGTCATGGGAGGAGAGAGGCTTCACAGATGTCTGGGTCATACAGAAGCTCTTCTCAGCCCATTTTCTTTTTGACCACAGAGCAGTAGTTGTTGCAGAAAAACTAATCTACTTGAAGTGGGATTCAGCCTCTATTTTTACAGACTTTTAGGGAGACAAATAACTTATTTAACAAAGATACAAGTAACTTATTTAACCGAAATGCTGCTACAGCTTCTGACTCTAAAGCAGACCCTGTGTCCCAGTTTTTCTGGGGTATTTTTGCAAATATACTCTGTGGCTTGAACTGGATGAGAAATCCCTTTTGGATCCTTGCAGGCTCAGAGAAAAGCTGGTTTAAGATAAAGGAGAATTGTTTTCTAACAGCTGGGCACATTTCTCTGTGCAAAGCATGAAAAACAGTCTTGAAATGCAGCTTGATCAAGGACACCAATTAAAAAGCAAACAGCAGCAGGTGCTCTGGGAGGACTCAGGCTTTGCTGAATATTTTCTTTTTCCTTTTAGTTCTCATGATAAAACAAATTGTCTTTAAGTTTCTTTTCCCAAGATCTATTATAATGCAAGGGAGAAGTTGTCCAAATAAATCCCAGAGCCCTGATGTCTCATCTTTTCATGTAAAAGAATGGCAGCTTCTGTAGGAATTTACATCCTGGAGAGAAACAGAAAAAAAAATAGTTTTCAATCACCTAAAATTTTGAATAAATATGGTTTGAGCAGTCAGACATGCAGCTATTTAATAACATTACTGGCATATTTTCCTGGCCAACTTTATTCAGAAATGAATGCGTTCCATAATAAATCCTGCCTTCATTTTATTAGAAAAAATAAAAATCAAATGTTGAGCAAAGATTAGAGCAATAGGAATAAGGAAAAGATCCAGGGATCACTTAAAACATTTCAGTGTTACCGAAATCTCCCGCTACCCATGATTTTGTGCAATGCTGGTGAGATGGTGCTTGGCAGCAAATGTCACTCAAGCAAGTTTGGGGGTTTTCCCTGCATTAACCTTCTCCCCTTCTTTAACTGGTACGTTGTTTTATTAACACCTTTAAAAGTTCTTGGTAACTTCTGTGACCCCCAAGAGGCTCAGGTCAAGCTCACCCCTCCGAGTGACACAGCCCTTTGCAGGGGTCACTGGATGGGGCTTGTTCCAAGCGCCGAAATCTCCAGCCCTTCTTTCCTGCTGTTGGAGATCTCTGCTGTGCTCAGTGCCACACTGACCATCCTCTTTTCTCCTTACCCCCAGTTGATGCTTTGCCTCTGTCTCCAAAGACTACACAGACACCGGTGTCCAAAAAGCCTGTGCCATGGATAACCAAAACCAAGGCTGCTAGCAGGAAAGGTATGGCACTGTCTCAGCTCAGGCTGCCTGGAGAAAGGGGTTTGCTGAGCTCTTGGGGTCCTCAGGGCTCAGCTGGAGTTTGTCATGGGGTGGGGGCCACCACGAGGTCACCCTGCAGGAGTGGGTGTCTGGGTCCAGATAGACCCACTGCTCTGGCTAGAGTTGATTTTTGCCTGTAGGAGGGATCCCCTGGGATATCCACAGGTTTAGGGGCCAGGATGTATTTCAGTTTAGGTTATCCAGACCTCAGAGTGAGGTTCCCTGCAATGCCTTTTTTACTGGGAGGGGGACTGAGCACCAGAACAGATTGCCCAGAGAGATTGTGGAGTCTCCCTTATCAAAAATATGCAAAAGCCATCTGGATACAATCCTGTGCCACGTGCTCTGGGATGACCCTGCTTGAGCAGGAAGGTTGGACCAGGTGACCCACCATGGTCTCTTCCAACTTCACCCATTCTGTGATTCTGTGATTCTGTGATTCTGTGATTCTGTGATTCTGTAGTGCATCCTTCAAAGGATACCCCAGGGTGATGGTCACACCCTGCACTGCTCCTCTGAGGACCTGCCTTGCTTTTCTTCATCCCCCAAAGCTGCTGGGGCAGGGTGGTGCCAGGTGCTGAGTCCTCTCCTCTCTCCAGGTTCCTGCAGTCCCCTGGTCTGGATCCCACTGGCCGCTGGTGTCCTGCTCCTCCTGCTGGGCTTGGTCCCCACTGCCTACCGGCTCTACCGTGAGTGTCCTGCCAGCACCCTGAGGGACAGCCCGGGGCAGGGTGGGGAGCTGGGAGGGGATCCTGGCACTGACAGACGCTGTCTCTTTCCAGGGCTGCGGCAGAGGCTGTGGCTTCGCATCCACAAGCAGTAAACACATCCCTCGGACCGGCAGGGAAAAGCCACGGAGCCTCCCCTGCACGAGGCTGAGCTCTGCCTGAACGTGACCCTGGAAGGACCTGGCAGGGGCCAGACGTGGGCTTGTACCACAAATCAGACATTTCTTTCCTGCAGCAGACCATGATTTCAACGTTTTCCTTGGCACAAGAACTGGCAGAAGGATCAGGCTGGATTCTGCAGCATCCTGAGCACTTCTCAAAAGACACTGCTGGCTCTGCACAGGGGAAAGGGGCTGGCGTGCCAAAGGGATTCAAATCGGCTGGAAAGCTGTGAGCTCCTTGGCTCTCTTCTGTGCTCATCTGTGGGAAAGCACAAAGGTGCTTTTTTTGCTCCTGTTAATAATACTAGTTGATAAAAATTTGGTAACAAACACTTTGAGAGCAGCAGAAGGGATGGGGCAAAGGCAACATGTAAAAACCCTGTGCAGGGTTATTCAGTACCAAAAGTGAGTATATCACTCAGTTATTTTGTTCTGCAGGCTGGTGTTCTTTGGTCCTGCTTGGTGAGGGACACAGTTGTGTGGCAAGCAGGGAACCATGGCCTCCAGCCAAGAAAGAGTTAAAGCAGAGCAAAAGCTCCAGGGGTGAGCAGATCTGGGAGGATGTCTTCTCCAATGGGAGACTGCAAACAGCCAGGAGTGGGAGAGGAAAACCAGACAAAGCCATGCACACAAGGCCAAACACTTGGCACAGCCTGAAGGTCAACAGCACCTCTGAGAGCAAACAGAGGCCCCAAGGGGCTGGCCCTGAGCCCAGCATCACAGCAGGGCCAGTGGGAACCGCCCTGAGTGATGCCTGGATGTGCTGAGCCCCAAGTGACACCTGTATCCTGAACCCTGTGTGACATCCCTGCATGCTGAGCCCCGAACCATGTCCGTGTGTGCTGAGCCTTGAGTGATGCCAGAAGCAGGGGAAGTCTCCCCAGGGATGGTAACAAGGCTCAGCTGCTGGCCAGGGTGCCAAGGCAGAGCTGGGGCTGGAAATTTGGCATCCTGCTGAGCTCAGGCAGCGAGCACTCGCTCTCAGATGCAGCCCCAGCCCCACATCTGCTCACACACAGGCACCAGCACTGTGTCAGCTACAGTGAAGGCAAGGGGAAGATGGTCCAGAGTCCCCAGGGCTGGGGCTAACACAGTTTTGGGATGAGCTTGTGGGTGCAAAGCATCACAGTGGCAGAGCAGCATCACTCTAGACTTCCCCTCCTCCCCTCCCAGCTGCAGTGTGCTGCTGCCTTCCACTTTAATACTGATTTCTCTGTAGTGCTTGATCTCAAGCCCAGCTGTTGGTGCTTCCCTAAATGATGCAGTGATAAAGCTGGCAGTAGATCATGCTGAGCCAGCTTTCCCAAGGCTGTGGCACTCACCCAAGCTTTCAGGCCACCCAGCTGATGACTGTGGGGACATCCATCCCACCACAGGTGCAGCAGGGAGGGGACTCTGAGCATCTCAATTTATCCTCTGTGAGAGCTCAGATTAACTAAAACCATCATTTTCCTACCCTGCAAGCAGTGAGCAGAGTTTTGCCCCAGAAGCAGATGGTTTTTATGATATGTACATTTTTCAGGACAGCTTTGAGAAAACCCCTTTGAAACTTCCCACGGGCAAAGGTTTATTCTTTTAAAAACAGGGACTTTCCCTCTGCCTGCAGCTGCTTTTGAAATCCCAGCTCCCTTTCTCACACTTGAGGTGTCCAGACCTTAATGTCCATGCTTTGTTCAGCTCTCCCACCTCCCAGCCAGCAGAAGAGATGACCTCCCATGGCCAAGCAGCCAGGGCTGGGTCTGGGCAGCAAATACAGGCTGCACAGCCCAGTCCTCCTCTCCCACAGGAAGGTGAGCAGCCTCAGGGAAAACCCTTCCTAGCCCACTCCTCTTCCTTCTCCTTCACACTCAGGACATCCTCACAGTGTCTGACCTTCACTGAAACCCCTTCCCAGGACAGCACCATCTTGTCTTGACAGACTTCAGCCACTTTTCCCAACTCCAATAACACGAGCACAAAAGAAAGGGATTTACCCCTCCTCTCTCTGCTCACCCATAGCAAAGAATTTGCTCAATGTCTGAGTTCCCCAATTAGTCTTCACTTTTCCTTTGCATTTGGGGAAAAAAAAAAAAAAAAAAAAAAAAGGCAAAACCAAAACCCACCCAGACTCTACAACACTAGTGTGCAGTGAAAACAGGGGGGACAGAGATAGCCAAAGATGTTATCTGCCCTGTTGAAACAAAGGTTTGGGCAGTTTACCAGTAGAAATCATGAAAAAATTATAGTAATTTCTATAATCATCAACAGAGTATTTTAGACAGTAAAACTGGGACAGATTTTTGCAGCAGGTTTCACAATTGTGAGAGCTGATGGATAAAAACATATTCCTATATAATGGATTTTTTTTTTCCCTGAGCATAAAAAAACCCACAAAACAGAAACACTAGGGAAAAGATGCTGAGAAAATTATCCCATTTCCCTATATCTGCAAATTCTTTGCTGAGAGCACAATGATGATGCCAGCCATGGGTCAGGGATGCCATGTTCTGCTGTGGCATGGCGTTTCCAGCTTGAAAAATAATGGGAAAGGGTTCCTGTGCATCTCTGCTAATAGCAAGATCCCTGGATCCATGGAAAGAGAGAGTTACAGGTGACAGCACTGTCCATCACAGTGTCACTCCTGCCACCATGTCCTGGCACATGAGGGTCCCTAATTTATTCCTTGATTCCTTGCAATGGTGGATCAGTGTCCCACTGCCACCATCATTCCTGCAGCAAGGAACAACCATACCTAGAAGGAAAAATAATGGTATTTTATATATATAACCCAAATGCCTTGCTTCAAATGTAAATAAACGATTTCCTCTTAAATGACAGAAAGAGACACCACAAAATTTGGACAAGGACAAAAGGACAAGGAGGGGTTTGCAGATGTATGGGTTCAAGAACAAAACTTCACTTATGTTGTGCTCATCCCCACAAATCATTCGTCAAAGAATTGTAAGAGATCAAAATTATACGTTGCAATAGTCTGGTTTATTATTGCTTGTATTTCTTTCATATTTTATAGTATATATATCTATATGAATTTGATATAGAATATTATAGAACACATTATATATAGAATATAGAATATATAGACTATATACAAAGAATATATAGAATACCTATTCTATATTATAAAAATATAATCCAGTTATTTGCTCAATGAACAGTGCAGATCTTGAAAGCATTAATATATGCAAAAGACTTAGATACAGAGTAGAAACACAGGTACTCCAGGCACAGTGTTAAATAGTCCTTGTGGTTTTGTTAAAGTTCTGTAAATGCACTTTTAAAAAATTACCAGTCTTTACAGAATATTTCAGCTATTAATCTAATATTGGAAGTGGTCAGTTTCTCTTTATTGTTTTAAGCTGCTCAGTCCTTTTTGTGTGGACAATCTGTGTTTTAATGATAAAAAAAGTAAATCAAATCAGGTGCAGTTGAAAACATTCATCCTAAAGCAAATTATTGACATGAGAGTAAAATTATCTCTGAGTTTAAAGTTCCTTTTATATATATATATATATATATATATATATAATTCAATCATAAACTGCTGAGAAGGCACAATAACGGTGAAAGGCCAAATAACACTTCTATTAAATTATTCAACTTGAAATCTGTGCAAAAATAAAGGAGATAAGTTATCCATGGGTGCTGTTTAAATTCCTTCAGGTTTATCCTCACCCAGAACAGCTCCATGCACTGTCGCAGTTTATTAAATAGGTTATCCTGGCAGGAGAAATGGATTCACAGCAGGAGTTCTAAGCATTCAGGTCAGATCTGTTAAGTGGGAATTTCTAAATGTCTTTTTCTGTCACTGTATAAAATCAGATGTGTCCCAGAAACTGCAAGGAAATCCCAAAAACCCCTCTAGGAAAAAAAAATTACCTCCAGGTAGCATAAGTACTTCTTTCCCCTGTTTCTCTGCATTTCATTCAATAAGCCAAAATAAAAATATGTTAAATTTCTGGTTTGTATAAACAAGAAATGTGTTTTTAAAATATATTATTCTAATTATTGTTTATTATAATTTCTGGATATTAAAGTATATATTTTTTGCTGAAACAAGTACTTGTGTATATCAATATACCTACAATGAGTGCACTCAGAGTGAGAGCTGCAGCTTCTGTGGGATTATAAACAAATATTTGTTATCACAGCATTCATTTAAGTAGAACACATATTGGACCAAGCCAAAAATAAATTTCTGCAAGGTATGTATTTTGCTCCTCTACTGCCTCTCTAGGAGAAAGGTTAATTTGAGTTCATACATCCGTGGTTCTTTCACATGAAGCCAAACTCACCCATGCTTTAAATGTTTGCAAGATGTCAGAAGCCTAAACATTCCTCTCTTAGGCATTTGTGTTTTTCTACTGAAGTTCAACTTCTCATTTAGCCTTTAAGGTACACATGTGCATGAAAGGGGCCTGCATCACACTTTTAAGAGAGAGAGTATAATTATTGCTATTTACACTTTCTGATCTAGTTAATAAATGAAAAATGAAAATCTTCATTTTTAAAATTTAAATTTTCAATTTAAAAATTAAAAATGAAATAATTAATTATATGAAAGACTTAAAAAAAAAAATCCCAGTGATGACATCAGCTCAGAATCTTTTCTCTGCCAGGTACATATAAGTGCTGCTGCAACAGGGATCCCACACAGCAAAATTATTTAGTTCATTTAATATAAAACCCCCAGACCCCTAAGATGAATCATTCAGCTGGAAGTCAATAAGCAAAGGAAACTTGTTCAGATGGCAAAGCCCTCTCCATCCTCTCCCAAAAGCTCCTTGGGTTGGAGGGAGCTCTCAGGCAGCCAGGTTAACACAGGCACCTCTGAGTTTGTCTCCTTGGCTTTTTTGTGTCCCCAGCAATGTGTCAGGGATAAGTTTTGTCTTGCCCTGGACTGAGCCTCTGCATCAGGTAGCAAAAAACTTGATCCTGGAGAACTTTGGAGAAGTTTTTCAATACTGATTTTTCAAGGGCTTGATCCTTGCTGGGAAACACCAATAAATTCTGGAATTCCCTCTGCAGAGCACTGGGAGCAATAGACATCTCCAAAGAAAAGTCAGGATGAGAGGAAATGGCCTGAAGCTGTGCCAGGGGAGTTTTAGATAGGATATTAGGAAAAATTTCTTCACTGAAAGGGTTGTCAGGCACTGGCACAGGCCATCCAGGGAAGTGGTGGGGTCACATCCCTGGAGGGGTTTAAAAGACAGGCAGATGTGCCACTTGGGGACATGCTTTAGTGGTGGCCTTGGCAGTGCTGGGTGAAGGCTTGAAGTCGATGATCTTTAAGTTCTCCAGCTCAAAGAACTCAGTGATTCTGTGCTGAGCCCACAGGATGATGCCAACCACCACAGGCACCCTGCTAGGCCAGCCCTTGTCCCATCCCACCCCTTCCTCTGCCCGGAGAGCTCGGAGGAGCCAGACTTACCCTGCCCCAGCTGCAGCCACGCTGGGTTCCTGCTCCTCCTCACCCTGCCCCAGCTGCAGCCACGCTGGGTTCCTGCTCCATCCTCACCCTGCCCCAGCTGCAGCCACGCTGGGTTCCTGCTCCTCTTCTCTGCTGGTGGTTAAACATCCAGCCAGGCGGTCGGGCACCAAAATCTGGTGTGCAACCACCCTCCCTCCCCACATAGCTCAGCAGGGAGGAGAGCTGTGGCTTCAGAGACATCTCTGAACCCCAGAGCTGCACGTGTGATCTCACCCACCACACATCCTGCTGCACCCTCCCAGCACGGAGAGCCGAGGCTGGGGGCTGTGCAGGCAGCATGAAATGCAGCACAAAGCCATCCTGCTGGGCAGCTGCCTCTAGGGACAGGCACAGCATCCCCAGAGGAGCTGGGTCTGTGCTGCTCTTCCACCTGGCAGCACCACAGCTGAGTGCCACCACAGTGCAGAACCGGAGAATCATTGAGGTTGGAAATTATCTTCAAGATCATCAAGTCCAACCTTTGACCCAATACCTCAATGCCCAAGTGCAATGTCTGCTTGTTTTTTGAGCACTACCGTTGATGGTGACTCCACCACAGCTGTGGGCAGCCTGTTCCAGTTCTTAGCCACTCTTTCAGTGAAGAAATTTTTCCTAATATCCAGCTGAACCTCCTTGGCTCAACCTGAGGCCACTTCCCCTTGTCCTGTCAATATCTGACTCCTCTTCAGGCACACCAGAGATGAGATGCTGAGCTCTGGGGCTCCTGGTTTACAGGCAGGGTCACAGAACTGCTGTTATTCTTCAACAAAGTCCAAGTACAATCATCCAGCATAAGCACGAGATGAATTCAGACTGATATCTTAGGGAGAGGTGCTGCACTGCACTGATGCCCAGCTAGGAGGCTTCAAAACATTATGCCTTAACATCAATACTGAATGCAAAATTCAAGTTGGAATATTTCCTATCAGTCACTTTAAAAATAAAATTGACACAAAATATTCCTGGGGCCTGGGATTGTATATTCCTGCCCTGAGAAATGAGCTGCAAATGACATTCCTGTTACTAAAATACATGTCTCAAGTAATCTGGATGCAGGAGGAAATGAGTCAGAGCAGTGGTGGAACAGCCATTACTAAAATAGATGCCTTTCCTCAGGTCCTTTGATTTCAATCTGACACCAATCACTGCTATAGCCAGGATAATTTTGATATAATTCAAAGCATGGGTCACATCTCACGGTGCAGAGCCCAAGGCGACACCCCCAAGGAGAAGCCAGAGGAAGGAAGCTGCCTCTGAGAAAATTCTCCTGGAATTTGGAAAAGTCCCCAAATCTGGATCACTCCTTGCTTTCCTAAAGCTGAGTTAGTTGCCCAGGGTCAAACATCTTTCCTGGCCATTATCCAAAAGGGATAAATGTTCTCCTGTGAAAAACCACAGGATCTGTTGTTGGGATAAATGTCCTTGTGCAGGGTGAACAGCTAAGGAAGATTAAAGTGTCCAGCATTAAAGAATGAGATAATTGGAAAATTAATAGTGTTTCAGAGGAAATGGATGTGGAGTTCTGTAATAAATGGCTTCCTTAAAATGACACATTGTAATGAGATCTCATATTTAAGAATATAAAAATGACTGGTTTGGTTCAAAGCAAAGGTTCATCCAGACAACCATCCTGTCTCCAACACTGGCTGTGAGCAGATGGCTGAGTAATAATGACAGGAAAATCACATATGACACACTCCCTTAATAATTAGTCTATTTTTAACTAAATAGATTTCCTGAGCCTGTTGCTGTCTATTGAGTAACCCACAATGAACCTCTCTTCCAAGCATTTGTCCAGGCTCTGCATCCACAGTGTCCTTTGTCAGGAACATCCCAGGGTGGAGGACTTCTTTTGCTTTCAGCCTCACCCACCATCACCTGCTGCTCCTTACTTTCTCTATTGGAAAAGGCAGGGAATAATCAATCCCCAGCCACTCCTTACCCTCGAGACCTTTAGTGTAAATCCATTTAAATTGTGTTTTCAGGGTAAAGAGTCCTAGCCACACAAAATCCATCCCAGACCTCTGATCCTACATTTTGTCCTGCTCTGAACATTTTCTTGCTCTACTATTTCTTATTTGAGTGCCCTCTGTGAGATGAGGGGTGTGACCAACATACAGCACTCAGGATTTATGCAGTGCATTGGACCATGCCTTGGCTATGGACTGGACCATTGGACCATACAATGGCAAAGCTGTGTTCTCTGGTTTATGTCTGATTTCCTTCCTACCTGCTGACATTCAATTTGCTTTTCCTGCTGGGCAAAGAGTTGATGTTCCCATGGTAGTACCTGTCTTAACCCAATTTTTATAGGCGAGCCAGGACTGGTTTTCCTTTCACACACTTCATGATCACATACTCTAAATTTCACCTTCCCCTGTTATCTCTCAGTCTCTATAAAATCCTTCTGCAGTTCTGTATTTACAATACATAAATGCAAGGGAATAAATGTGCATAAAAATAAAGTTTGCAGACTTTGTTTTAGACATGATTTGCCATTTGACCTCTGAGTCCAGCTCTCACAAACAGGGAGTGCAGTGGTGCCTGCAGGAGAACAAGCATGGCAAGAGTAGTCACACATTTCTTTTTGCAGTACTGGTGGGAATCAGGCTGTTAAAGGTGAAACTCAACACCAAATCCAGTTTGTTTGTTGATGGCAGGAGAGCATTAAACCAGCTGCTGATTTTGATGCCACCCTCCCTCCCACCCTGTCCCTTTTCGTCAGGGTATTGTGGCTTAGGGTTGCAACTTGCAGGTCTAATTCAACAGAGGGGTTTGGGGTTTTTCAAATAATTTTTTCAAGGAAATTGAGAAGAAGTAAGCTGTATAAGCCAGCTAACACGATTAATAGGACCACAAAATGGATGAAGCAAGTTGTCTCCAACAAGTTTCCATCCTGCCAGCTCTGCCAGCAGGAGAGGTGGAGAACAGAATGGGAACCCTTCCTCCATTCCATTAGCTGTGACCTGCTGTGGAAATTACCTCCCTCTCAAAGATTTTAACAGCAAAGATGCACAGCAATACCCTGCTCTGGGAAAGTCCTCCTGCACCACATAGCTGGACCCAGAAACTCCCTGAGGGAGCTCCACCAGGATTTCCTGCCCAAGGTCTTTGGGAAGAAGGTCAGCATGCAGCAAAGGGGACAGACATGGCAAGACTGGATTGGTGGTGATGGAAGACATCAGCTGTGGGGATTACACCAAGGCTATGAGACCCTGGAAGGGAGCTGAACTCACAGGACAACAATCAAACAGTGCCTTGAACCCAACAGAAATCTGATTTTGAGAATTGGAAATGAGGTAACTGTTCACCTACTTGAACAGTTCAGACCAAAAAACAAATATATGTTGGAGCCAAAATTTACCTTTTCTTAGAAGTCTATATAGAGTTAGAAAAAATTAGGAGTTTTTTTAAATTCTAGTCTGAATCCGTGGTATTTAGATTAGAGGGGCAGAAAGCCTGTCCACTGTTAGCTGCAGCTGGGGCACTGGCAGAGTACATTGTCACCAGCCCTCAAAAGATACCTCCACAAATTGCTGATTTACTGAATGCCAGCACAGACGAGCTCTGCAGCACCAAGAGAAGAAGTTTCCCACAAGAAAAACTCCCAACACATCCAGGTCTCCTATCAAACTTTCAGCTGAGGTACCAACAAGCCTGGAGATTATGGAGATTTTCAACCCTGTGGTCAGTTAAAGGGCTACACCAAGGGGAGGTGAGAGCACAGGAGTGTTTGTGGTTTGCAGTCTGGTTTTTGAGGGGTGTGACGTGTACACTGAGAGTACCCACAAGAGTGGGCAGTAGTGGCCACCAAATTGGAAACACACGGCTACAGTGGAAAAATAGTGTGAGTACCTGGTGGGTGACTCTTGCACTTGACATTCTGCAAACCCCTTAAAGTGCTGCAGCTTTTCAAAGAAAAGGGGGGCAGCAAGGGGCTCATAAACCACAGTTTCACACAGGAAAAGCTGTGTGCTAGAGTCTCTACATTGTGTTTTTCCCTCTGCTCAAAAAACAATGCTTCTAATTTGCGACTAGGTTTTGAAACCTTCATTGAAACTTTCCATTCCTCCTTGTGAAAGAGGAATGGAAAATTTTAATGCAATCCTTCAAGGGTTAAGAACAGGAAGAGTCAGCAGTGCTGTGGTGATGACAGTCCAGTGCCACCCCTCAGTTAGCATCACTGACCCCTCATAGGGATCCAACAGCACCTGCCCATCCTCAGGAATGTGGCATCACTGCTTGGCAATGGGATGTCCTTCTGGAGCTCTAGGAGACACCACGGGCCACAGAACAACAGACCTGTCAGAGCAGTCTTGGTGCTCTTTTTGTGTTCACCACCATGGCAGCATGACTCCCGTGTCCCCAGAGGAAAGCAGTCATGCAGTACTGTGAGACATCCAGGCAATGTCTGCTGACTGACACTGAGAAACTGAAGAGGTTCTTACCCTCTGAAAAAGTCCCTGAGAGCTTTCCACAAAATGACTGAGAATTCAAACACATCCAAAACTCAGCATGTTCTCTAGCTCTGGTGCCTCAGCTCCCTCTCATTTCCCGTTCCTTCTCTGTCAAATGGTTGGAAAAAAGAAGAGAAAATGAATCCTAAATTCACTTCCTGCTAAGCCCTGATCAAAACCAGATGAATCCTTGTTACTCTGTCTCATCCCTGCATGATTTTGTCTCTTGTTGCCTTGTTCCTATCTTCTACTAATTATTTGACATTATTTAAGTACAGGCTGGCCCCTAGTATATAAAGATAAGTCATAAGCAATTTAGGTTGGAATTCATTGGCAGTCAGAGTCCTGTAATCCTAGCTGTGAGTAAAATTAAACTTGTATGTAGATTTGAGAGAAAAAATAAATTATTTTCTACTTTCTAATCCATCTGTCTGGTCTCCTGACTTCTCTAACATGATGCTCTGCAGAAGTAACTGGTTGTCTGAGTATTTTCTTCTTCCTTAGTCATATCATACCAGTGACACTAAAACAGAAATTACTAACTAAATTACTAATAAACCATGATATTAATGCTAGTGTTCATTGATTTCACTTAGGTCCTCAGTCAAACAATGACAGCCTACTCTAAATACTGTATAGAGGACAAACAGGTAAACCAGAACGTATGAAAATCAAGGAGATTCCTTAATTAATCTGATTACCCACCTTCTCCCCCCAGTTTTGGAGTTGGTCATCAGTATTAAACTTACATTAACCAATCTGAATTATTTATACAACTGTTGATTTTAAATCAGACCTTTTTTCTGGAGGTCCTGCTTGTGTTCTGGAACTTTTCCCAATCAAATAATTGTCCCTGCAGCTTCATTTTTTCTTCTTTGCAGCTATGCAAAATAGAAATAGCTTTGTACTACACAACACCTTATCACAGAAGTCAATAAAATAGTGATGTGTGACAGCCCTCCTGCACCTATATCTCCCAGCTGACAATAAGTTTTGCTTTGCCTTTAAAGGATATATTCACTAGCAGAGGAAAAGGTGGCCTTGCCTGGAAATCAACTCAATCTGTGAGAAAATAGGCCAAAATCAAGGACATCTCCATACAGAGGAGAGGAATATCTGGGTGTCAGATTGGTACCCTGGACTGATTCATAATAAAATTTACTATTTGTCAGAGACAAGAAACACATTAGATATCCCTATTAAGAAAGGCACTATCCCTTCCTGGATGATCCTTTGATTGTGCAGGTTCTCCCAACACATCCACCACCACATCTCTGAGGACATGCACTCCATGCTCACTTGACAGCAGTGAAAAACTAGAATTGATCCATTTTTTTTGTCACATCCTCATTAGCCAGCATGTTCATTTCCATTTTACTTTTATTTGCTTTATTCAAGGTAGATATCGTAAGTCTCCCAAGCCGAACAAAAGCACGAATTTCACATATCTCAGCAGGAGCTTTCTTCACTCACCAACATGCATCGAAGTCCAGAGAAATAAACCCAGTTCCTAAACTATTTTCAGTGATTTAGCTCTGAGCCCCAATAGAAATGACATCAAACCCAGCAGCACCTACTTTCTGACATATCCAGCAAAAAGGGGCTTTATTTGCAGAGGCGTAATGGGGGTAAAAAAGCATTCAGAAAAAAAAAAATCAACAGGAAGGCAAGAAAGCAAGCAAGAAAGAAATCAAACACTAGCCCAGCCCCTCACAGGCTGGTGAAATTGTTGTTACTGTGTGTGTTTAAATCTCCAGGAAGCATCACCCATCCCCATGCAAGTGGTCACCTGGAGGCAGCAGCAAGGGCCTCTCCATTGAGGCACATAAGGGGCTTTTTTTGGCAGAGAGGAAGCACCTTGTGGTGAGAGAACAGGGCCATGAATTGTTAAAGCAAACAAAAAGCAAAGGATACCCTGGACACAGGGCACTCACGTGAAGTTTCTGCTCACAGACCACCTGTCCTACACAAAGAGATTTGCAATTGCAAAGAATTAAACAAAGAAGAATTGCAACGAGAACAACCAAGCATCTGAAGAACCCAGCTGTGTGCCAGCAGCACGTGTGCTTGGAGATAACTGATATGTGAATCTATGCCAAGAAACACCTGTGTCTTACTAGCTGGGTAAGAAAGTAGTGTGAGCTCTGCCATCCCCATGAGGCTCCTTGAGAGTGCTAAAGAAAAGAAGGCAGAATCCCTGCCAAAAAAAGCAGAGTGCAGCCTGCATTAAAAGCATGGGACTTGTCTGAAACTCCTGCAGAGTTGGAGCTACAGTGGATTCCCAGAGGGCTGAGGGCAGCAGGCTGTGGTGGCTGATCCTACCTCAGCCATGAGCAGCATCACTCTGGACCTCTAGGAAAATCATCCAGGAAAAAGCCTTGAGACACCATTAGGAATCAATAAGGATACATTAGCCCAAACTCTGGACAAGAAACTAATTTCTTCAGAAATCTTTTTTTCCTCATTCCTCCACAGATGCCGAGCATCACCTCCTAAACCAAGAGGGTCCTGGTGACATCACATCCTCCCCAAAGAGCAACACAGCCTCCCAAGCCAAGTGACAAAGATCATCTCAGCTGCACCAGCCCCAAGGACAGACACCTAGGAGAAGATGGACACAGCTCCTGCCCTGCTCCTGCTGTTCACTCTGGGATTCTGTGAGTACGGACACGGGGCTGTGCAGCCTCTTCTCCAGGAGGGACAAGCAAAAGCCTTCCACTGAATCCAGGACATTGAACTAACTTGTTAAAGGGGAGGAAAGAATCACACCAATAAGGCTGACTTTGAGATGTGCTCAGTAAGTTTGGAAGGAAAGGCAGAATCACCTCAGCCAGCAAAGGGCACCCAGAGGGGTGACTGCAGCAGCCCCTGCACTGGGAAGGGAGCTTGATCCCATGAGCGGTTCTGGAGGGGAGGGAGAAGGATGGGGAAACAAGGGGCTTGGCAAGAAGTGCAAAGGGAGTCACCCCAGAGGAGCTGGGAAGGTGTAATGTCCTGGAGAAGGCGCTGCAAGGGCAGCACCCACCTTAAAACCCAGGTGCCAGATTGCTGAGCACCCTCCAGGCACCAACCCAGCAAGGACCCCAAGAAAAGGTTTCCTCAGAGAACCCTTTGTTCTTCCCAAGCGGTTCCAGCAAGGATTTCTCTCCTGCAGGCTGCCCTGGGATTTATGGCCAGTCACTTAAGATAAATGCCAGGTCCCCCAAGGACATGACCCGGCTGCAGGTGGGACAGAGGCTGGAGCTGGAGTGTCGCATTACCATACACAGTGGAGTCTTCTGGATCCAGCAGGACAAGGCTGGGAGCCTTCACTTCATTGTCTTCATCAGTTCCACGTCCCAGGCCACATTTGAGGGCAATCACAGAGCATCCACACGCTTTGAGGCCAGGAGAGAGCACCCGCTCTATCATCTGGTAGTGAAATCTTTCACACCGCGGGATGAGGGGAAGTATTTCTGCGTGATGAATTTCAACCAAAGGCTGTACTTCAGCCCTGCCCTGCTTGCCTTCCTTCCAGGTCAGCAACACCTTCACCCAGCCCTGCCAAAATGCCCAGCACCTCCTGCCCGTGCCCTCTGAACCAGCCAGCCCTCCCACAAACCCCTTTTCCCTGCTGGCTTGCCCAAGGCATCCTCTGACCAACCCACTGCTCCTCCTGCCAGGGCCTCCCTGCTTCCCCCCTCTCCTCCTGGGACTGCTCCTGCCCAAAGGCAAACAGGATTGGGCACACCCAGCATCCCCTTCCCATCCCCACTGCTCCATCCCACCCATGGCTCTGAAGGGAGAAATGAAAACAAAATCCACCACCACCCTCTCCCTCCCCAGCACAAGCCGCTCCCAAAAGAACCACCAAGCTCAGGGGGCTCAGGCTTTGTGAGGATGGTGTCAGAAGGTGAGAAATAAGGAGGCTGCAGCTCCCTCTTGGCTCTTGGGAGACCCTCCTTGGGGGAGACTCCCTCCAAAATGGGCTCTGTGAAGTTCTCCCAGAGCTGAACTGAGGAGCACCTGTGCCCTGGGTAAGAGGGAAAGAGATCAGAAGGGCAGGAGAGATCTTTTCTATTGTGTTTCCCTCCATGCTGAATTCATCCATTTCACTTACAGCCACCACCACAGTGGCACCCACCACCCGTGATCCCACCTCCCAGAGTGGCACAGTTGAGGACCTCAGCCTCCAGACTCCACATCCAGGTAACCTGAACGGAGGGAGGCAGATGGGGAGGGCTGAACCCTGGTCCACTGATACCAAGGGGGATCCTGCAGGCATTTTGGGATCCGGAGGGAGAGAGAAGATCCACAGAGCTTCATTATCACAGATGCAAAGATTAAATTCCAATATTTCATTCAAGCTAGTAATGGCTAAATATGATGTAAAAAGCATGAGCATGCCTGTGCACACCAGGAACATGGGCAGAGAGGGTACAGCCCTGAGGGCTGGGGCTGCTTTTAGCCTCATCAGGAGACATGAGGAAACTTTTGCCCACATAACCCTCCCTTGAGTGGCCAGGAAAATGGTTACCCCATAACTCTCTGTAACACCAGCCATGAGCACCTGGCGGACATCCCATCTTCTCTATTCCTGCAGAGAGAAGAATGCAGGAAGATCTGGATTTCTTCTGTCACCTCTTCATCTGGGTCCCCTTAGCAGGTGCCTGCCTCCTGCTCCTCATTGCCCTGCTGATCACCATCGTGCTGTGCCAACGTAAGGCTCACCACAACCCCTCTAGGTGCACCTTCTCTGGCCTGAGACCACAGCCTTGCCCCTCAGGGAGAGGGATGTTCTGGCTGCTTTGGGAGGCCTCTGATAATCAGAACACAGCCAATGCAAGACAAGGACCACTGTTAAAATCAGTGTATTTTAATCTTCATCAGAAGGATTAGGATGAGAAAAAATTACCAACTTAGAATCACACAGTCAGAAAATTATGTTGGAAAAGAGTTTCAAGGGAGAAAAATAGATTAGAAAAAGACAGTACTTACTCTACCAACTGTCTTGGCTCATAAATGGGTGTGTCAGAGGTTAAAATCCCAGAGCCTGAAACATTCTGACCTAACAGAGTAACTATGCTCCAGAAAATGCTGAGTCCCTGTAGCAGCTCGAGCTGGAACCAGATGAGAAACTTCATTACATTAAGATCAGTGTAAAGCCCTCAGCTGCAGTTAATTTCTGCAGCAATTTCCAAGCCTTTCAGGATGGATTTTTACCTTAGTCGAAAATTTATGGCTGGGCATTTATTTTGCTGAATCTACCCCAAAGTAACAACCCAGAGGCTAAAATGGGGAAGAGCATCGTTACCTTGGGCCCATGCAACGTGGCATCACTGCCACTCACCTGCTGCAGAAACAATTGCTGCTGAGGGATTTTCAGCAACGTGCCAAAATCACTGGGGACAGCAAACAGAAATAATTCATCCTCAGTATTTCCAGGCTGACCCTGCTGCTGTTACTCACATTAAAGACAAATTCATGAATATATCTAAGTGGATTACTGGGGTATCATGAGCTGCAGCACCACTCCTTGGCATGAATTTCCTCAAAAATAGGCTTGGTTTATCCATTTTTAGTCCTAAAGATACCAGCTGCAGGGGAACACCAGCCCTACCTCACTGGAGTGTTTCTTTCCTGATCTGCCACTTGGTGCCTTTGAGCTAAAACATTTTTTCTCTTTTTTTAGAAACCAGAAGACGAAGATGCAGGTGTAAGAGGTGAGTGACAGGCACGGGCATTTTTCAACTTGGCAACATCACCCTCAAGAGATTAAGGAAGCAGGTGCCAAAAAGCAACCTAAAAATTCTTCATCTGATAGAAGATGGTTGGGAGAAGCCTAAGCAATGACTTTAAGGGCAAAAACAGAACAGAAGGTTCTCTTGTCCCCTATTTTTGGGTTTGTTTGGGGCTTTTTGTCTGTTTGGGCATTGTGTTTGGTTTTTCAACTATTAAGTCATTCAAATCATTAAGCTCTGACCCTGCAGCAGATACAAAACAGAAAGACAGGAGGTGTTTGTGGCAGCCCAAACACTTTGTGCATCCCTCAGTGCTCATAACCAACCACATTCCTGTGCTTCCAATGCACCATTCCCAACTTGAGCTTGGGGGTGACCACATTTCATCTCTTCTCCTCCCCAAACCATTCACTTGATTTCATTACTGCACATTCAGATGTCCCCAGGGATTACATGTAAGTTCCTGCATCCCAAATCCCCCTCTGCACCATTTTGGACCAACAGCACCAGGCTTCCTGCCTCTGCTTCCCCAGCAGGCACCAAGGAACAGTAGCAGAGAGGCTGCTGCAGCCTTGCATGACTCTGCTGAGAAACACCAGTGCAGATAGGAAGAGATTGAGGGGTAACCCAGTCTCTAGGGCACACAGGAACCTTTTCTTTATGCTTTCCCTCCTGCCTCCCCAACCCACCCCTCACCCTGGGTCACCAGGAAAACACAATCAGAATGAGAATTGCCGTTTCCTGGTTTGGAAGAGGAAATGCTTTTTGCCCACACACATTTTGGTTCTGCAAACTGACCTCCCTGCAGCTGGTTTGCTCACCTCTCCTGCTCTGCAGGAAACCACTTCTGCTCTTTTGCAAGCCTTGTGCACCCTGGGGCTTGTGGCAAGAGAGACGCCAAGAAGTCCCCACTACTGCTCAAGGGCAGGCAGGGCTGAGCTAGTGCTTGGAACAGCTGGGTTGCCAAGAAAATTTGGAACAGCACGTTCACACCTCTGGAGCCTCATTCTTTGCCAATCAAAGCACCTTTTAAATCAGATAAATTCCTGTTCCTTGTTATACACCCATGGGTTTTATAGTACATGAGGTAATTGCCATTTAGTTCTCCAAATTCATACAGTCCCTCCCCAACATTAGCAGGAAATGGATCCCTACAATTTTATTTTTCTTTTAAAGGCAGGTTGCATTTTTTAAAACTGTCTGTAAAGTGGAACAGACTGTCATTTTCACAGGGCATCTCTGTTACACTCAGCACTTTCCTGATCCTCGTCTGCCTTTCCAGGGGAGAAATGATAAGGAACAGCTCTTCATGCAGCCTTGTTTAGGAGAATGTTTGCATTTTTCACTTATCTCAGCCCCTGTTGCCAGCTCTGTGCAAGGATGTTCTGTCTCTGTGGGAAGAAAAACACCCTGCAGAGCTCCCCCACTCTGCCCTGATGCAGTGGTTGTCATACAGGGGCCTCAGGAATTCACCTCCTCAAGGATGGCTCTCCTTCAGCAGCCCTCAACTTGTCAGAGCTCTGGTTTTTGCTATGGTACCATATTTCAGTTTGGATTTAGAGAGGAAATTCCTGCTGCTCTGAGCAGCTCCTGCTTAGTGAAAGAAAGCTCTTTGGAAGTTAACAGTGCAATTCACTCCCTTAAAGAGCACCCCAGGATCTGGCCTGCAATCCTTGCTGGCAGTAAAAGGATTCATTCTCCGTCCCCAATTAATCTTCCCTGAAAAGGTGTACCAAATCCCCAGCTCATTAGATAAGACTCTCAGTTGATGGAGAGCAGTATTTCTATCATTTTGGGTGCATGTTGGCTGTCTGGAAAGCCTCCTTTCAAACTTCTCTGCAGGCAACACGTTCCAATAAAAAAAAGTCTTTCTGAAATTATAACACCCTGTCTAACCCAAAAACACCCTGCAAACCCTGAGCTCCTCTTTCTTCCTTCCTTTCTGAATGTTGAGAAAGGCTTAATGAGAGGAGAGGAATGTGCAGAAGTCAGAGGTATGTTTAAAAAGCCCACTTTATTTTTTAATTAATATTAGATCTGACCATCAGTGTATCTTGAGATACAATAGGAAATGGTGGCAGATCATTCACTTGCACAAACAGGATTTGGGAACACCTTGCAGCCTTCTCTGGGAGCTCCCTGGCTGCAGCCCAAGGCTAAAGGAGCCTTAACAGCCTTCTTGCTCCTCTCCCATCTGAGTAAACCAAACCCTCTTCTCTCTCCAGACCTGCAAAGGGGAAGCCCCCCACAAAACCCAGGACACCAAACTAACACAGATCAGCACCTGCTCCTTCTGGCCTCTGGATCATCTCCCAGGAGCTGTCAGCACAGAAATGCATCTCCTATGTTATCCACGATGCCACTGCACCTCACCCACTCTGCCCTGGCAGATTTGAGGAGACAAGAAGCAGCACTTCCCTGTGAAGTGCACGGTAAAGCACAGCTCCTTCCAAAGCCTGAGCTTCTCCAGGCACTGCCTAAGGCCAAAGGCCACCCCTGTTCCCAGGGACAGGGCTCAGGCACAAGAACCACGCCAATCCTGATGCTGACAAGCCTCAGTGAGAAGCTGATGAGAAATAAGGACATGAGCTGGAGCTTTGCTCAAGGCTGTGTGTGATTTCCTCCCAAAATGCAGCCAGAGGTGGAATTTGCTACACAAAGCCTTAGAAATAATTATCCTCACTCATCACATCTTCTTGTGGTACCTCTCTCCCAGGGCTTTTATTGTTTCAGGTAATGGAATACAAGACTGCACTGAGAAGCTAAATATGGATTTAAAGGGCCTTACTACTGAGGTTTTTACAGTCCTGGGGAATAAGGTGCACTGTTCCCCCAAACTATCCTTGTTCTGCTGCTACCCCTGATCCACCCATTTCTGCAGGAGTTTGGCCTGAGTAAGGAAAGTGGGATTTGCTTCCTTTCTGAGGGAAATGCCTGCGGGATTTAAAAAAAAATAAAATAAAATAAAATCATTGTCACCTGTTTTGTTTAAGTAGGACATTTAACTTGTTGATATTTTGGGGACATGTTATGGACTACTGCAAGTCCTGCTTTTTCAGATCTGTATTTCATGTAAATACTTCCTTAGTATACTTGCAATTTAAGAACTGAGATAGAAAATAAAATTACTCTAGTCAGATTCATTATCATTATTTCTTTCTTTCTTCAGTTCCTAGTCTCAGAAAAGCTGAAATCCTTCAGGATTTTAATGAAAATAAACAAGGGGTAGAAAAAGTCTTGGCTAAGGGAATAGCCAGTGATTTATACACCATCCTGAGCTTTAGGGTGCAGACTTCAGCTTCCAGCTTACCACAGCCTGAAATAATCTAAAGGTATCTTCCCAGGGATTTGCTGATGGGCCTAGGAACACTCCCACATCCCAGGAAACTGCCAAGAAGGTGCCTGAGATAAAGAGTCTGCGGGTACTCTGGAATTCTTGGCACAGGGCTGATAAAAACCTGGCAAAAAAGAGTGGAAGAAACCCTTTGATAGTCTCCTCCTCTGTAAACAAGATGGGAAGGAGAGAAAATCAGAGAAAAACAAAGTTCTTCCAAACTTACTTGTTTGTATGAATTAAAATAAATATATATATATATATATATATATATATAAAAAATTTGGGACTAAATAAGTGTATCTAAACAATGGTGGGCAAATACTGAATGACTGTTATTGAAATACTGAACTCTACAGAACTACACACTCTATGAAGAGAAAAAAATAACATAAAAGCCCCAACATTGAGGCCATGAGATCAATTTAATTATTGGATAGTCCCTTATTGAATTAGTGTGAGCTAAAAAACTTCTTTTAAAAAGCTATAATTCAAAGTGTTTCTGCCAAAAAAGCTACAGGTCTTTCCTCATATTCTCATATCCACTTTTTCACATCACACATCACACCACGTTCCTGTAGCCCAGGCAGAAGTGCAGTGTGCCCCTGCTCTGGTCCTGGCCCCCACACCCTAATCCTCTTCCAACAGATGGAGAAACAGAAGCAGGATCTATTTGCTTTGGGAATTTTTATTTGTTTCAGAGGGGTTGTTTGTTACTTCAGAACACACCTGATCACCTTCAAGCCCAGTGCCAAACTCGGGAGGCTCTGGGATGGCTCCTGCATCCCTCAACACAGCTCCACACTGATCCTCCAACCCACACTCTGCAGGGCACGGCCACACAGCACCAGGGATCCTCACATATCTCAGCAGCCCTGCAGCAGCTTTCCCCACTCACCAACACACTTTGCTGCCCAGAGATATACACACAGTTCCTAAACCATTTTCCAAAACTCAGCTGCCAGTAGCAGCACAAACAGCAGCACCTGTATTCTGGCAGACCCAGGAATCGAGGCTTCTTGGCAAAAGGGTTAGAAAAAACAAAATATATTAAACAAAAAACCTTACACAGAAAGATAATCAACAGGAAAGCCTGTGTGTGCAAAGTTCCAGCAAGCATCCCTCATCCCCCTGTGCCAGTGATCACCCAGAGGCAGCAGCAAGGGCCCTCTCCACTGCAGCACACAATGGGGTTTGGGGCAGGATGGAAAGAACCTGTGGTGAGATAAAAGAACCACAAGGAGATAAATCAAAGAATAAGCAAATCACAAATTTTGGACTAGAAACTAATTTCTTCAGAAATTCTTCTTTTCCTCAACGTTTTGCCACGGATGCCAAGCATTGTCACTTTACCCAGGAGGGCCCTGATGACACCACATTCCCCCAAAGAGAGGCACAGCCTCCCAAGCCAAGTGACAAAGATCATCTCAGCTGGGCTGCACTGTCCTCAAGGACAGACACTCCAGGAGAAGATGGCAGGGTCATCCCATGGTCTCAGTAGCAGCCCCAATAGCAATGGCATCAAACTCAGCAGCACCTGCTTTCTGACAGATCTTTGCAAAAGTGTAATTAAAAAAACCCTCACCCAGAAAAGCAATCAACAGGAAAGTCAAGAAAAAAGAAATCAACCAAACACCAGCCCAGCCCCTTGCACTGGGGAAATGCTTCTTTGAATGTATGCAAAGGTTCAGGAAGCATCCCCCATGCCCATGTGCAAGTGATCACCTGGAGGCAGCAGCAAGGGCTCTCTCTGGCGAAAAGTAAAAGGGGTTTTTTGAAGAGCCAAAGACCCTGTGGTTAAAGGAGAGAACCACGAGTTTTAAAAAGAAAGAAAAGGCAAAACACTCACTTAAGCAAGGGGCAGTCTCAACAGGGTCCAGTTCCTAGACCAACTACCTTGCATGAAAAGGCTTTTGCTGAGCAATAGCAAAGAACTGAACAAAGCAGTGCAATGAGAACAATAGAGAAGTTCCCATCTGTGTGCCAGAAACCTGTGCTTGGGGATAAACAATGCACGTGGATGTACAGCATGAAACACCCGTGGCACTGTGGGCTCTGCCATGCACACAGGACTCCGTGAATGTGCTCAAGAGAAGGAGGCAGAATATCTGCCAAGAAAAGTGTTCTGCACCAAAGGATGGGGCTGGTCTGTATCTTCTGCACAGAAGCTGTGGGGAGAGAACAGCAGGCTGTGGTGGCTGATCCCACCTCAGCCATGAGCAACATCGCTCTGGATCAATAGGAAAATCTTCCAGGAAAAAGCCTTGAGGCCCTTCTAAGAAATGATGAGGTTAACGGGACCCAGATTCTGGACTTGAACTGAATGCATCCTCATATTGGGGTCCTGGTGACATCACATCCTCCCCAAAGAGCGACACAGCCTCCCAAGCCAAGTGACAAAGATCATCTCAGCTGCACCAGCCCCAAGGACAGACACCCAGGAGAAGATGGACACAGCTCCTGCCCTGCTCCTGCTGTTCACTCTGGGATTCTGTGAGTACGGACACGGGGCTGTGCAGCCTCTTCTCCAGGAGGGACAAGCAAAAGCCTTCCACTGAATCCAGGACATTGAACTAACTTGTTAAAGGGGAGGAAAGAATCACACCAATAAGGCTGACTTTGAGATGTGCTCAGTAAGTTTGGAAGGAAAGGCAGAATCACCTCAGCCAGCAAAGGGCACCCAGAGGGGTGACTGCAGCAGCCCCTGCACTGGGAAGGGAGCTTGATCCCATGAGCGGTTCTGGAGGGGAGGGAGAAGGATGGGGAAACAAGGGGCTTGGCAAGAAGTGCAAAGGGAGTCACCCCAGAGGAGCTGGGAAGGTGTAATGTCCTGGAGAAGGCGCTGCAAGGGCAGCACCCACCTTAAAACCCAGGTGCCAGATTGCTGAGCACCCTCCAGGCACCAACCCAGCAAGGACCCCAAGAAAAGGTTTCCTCAGAGAACCCTTTGTTCTTCCCAAGCGGTTCCAGCAAGGATTTCTCTCCTGCAGGCTGCCCTGGGATTTATGGCCAGTCACTTAAGATAAATGCCAGGTCCCCCAAGGACATGACCCGGCTGCAGGTGGGACAGAGGCTGGAGCTGGAGTGTCGCATTACCATACACAGTGGAGTCTTCTGGATCCAGCAGGACAAGGCTGGGAGCCTTCACTTCATTGTCTTCATCAGTTCCACGTCCCAGGCCACATTTGAGGGCAATCACAGAGCATCCACACGCTTTGAGGCCAGGAGAGAGCACCCGCTCTATCATCTGGTAGTGAAATCTTTCACACCGCGGGATGAGGGGAAGTATTTCTGCGTGATGAATTTCAACCAAAGGCTGTACTTCAGCCCTGCCCTGCTTGCCTTCCTTCCAGGTCAGCAACACCTTCACCCAGCCCTGCCAAAATGCCCAGCACCTCCTGCCCGTGCCCTCTGAACCAGCCAGCCCTCCCACAAACCCCTTTTCCCTGCTGGCTTGCCCAAGGCATCCTCTGACCAACCCACTGCTCCTCCTGCCAGGGCCTCCCTGCTTCCCCCCTCTCCTCCTGGGACTGCTCCTGCCCAAAGGCAAACAGGATTGGGCACACCCAGCATCCCCTTCCCATCCCCACTGCTCCATCCCACCCATGGCTCTGAAGGGAGAAATGAAAACAAAATCCACCACCACCCTCTCCCTCCCCAGCACAAGCCGCTCCCAAAAGAACCACCAAGCTCAGGGGGCTCAGGCTTTGTGAGGATGGTGTCAGAAGGTGAGAAATAAGGAGGCTGCAGCTCCCTCTTGGCTCTTGGGAGACCCTCCTTGGGGGAGACTCCCTCCAAAATGGGCTCTGTGAAGTTCTCCCAGAGCTGAGGCCTTTGCTGTGCACAGGAACAGCCATGCCGAGGCAGGAGAGCAAACAGGCAGGAGAGAATTATTTTATTGTATTCCTCTTCATGCTGAATTCATCCATTTCACTTATAGCCACCACTGTAGTGGCCCCCATCGCACCAGGACCCACCACACCAGGACCCACCATGCAGTGGGACATCACTGAGAAGGACTCCTGCCTGAAGACACCAGATCCAGGTAGCCTGGATGCAGGGAGGGAGAGGGGAAGTGCTAGAGCCTTGTTCACTGATATCAAGGGTCATATTTAGGCATGGAGGGAGAGTGAAAATCCATACAGCTTTAGGAGAGTTGGAAGGATTAAATTCTACTGTTTCATCCCCCATAGGAGAGGCTAAGGATGATGTAAAAAGCATGAGCATGTCCCATGCCTGGGCACACTTGGAACAGGGGAGGGAAGACGGAGCCTTGGGGCCCAGGTCAGCTTTTAGCGCCATCAGAGGACACAGGAAAACTTTTGGCCACATGTCCTCTCTGCCTCAGGCACAGCAGGCAGGGCCCTGGGCAGCTCCCTTGGCTGCACCAGAAATGGCTGTAACACCAGCTGGGAGCACTTGGTGGACCTTCCCTCTTCTCTATTCCTGCAGACAGCAGAATGCAGGAAGACCTGGATCACTTCTGTCTCGTCTTCCTCTGGGTCCCCTTGGCAGGGCTCTGTCTCCTGCTCCTCCAGCTCCTGGCCACCATCATGGTGCTCCATCGATGCAAGGCTCGCCACTCCCCCCTCTAGGTGCACCTCTGGCCTGAAACCACAGCCCTGCCCCTCAGGGGGACAGGTGGATGTTCTGACTGCTTTGGGAGCTGTTACAGTCACTGCCTGGATATCTTCCAACAAATCATCTTCACAATTTCAGTCACCTTCCCCGCCCACTCCAGCTCTTTCCAGTGATTTTGTACAAAGGAGGTGCCATGATCTGACTGCAGCATCAGGGGTTTCTTTCCCAACAAAAGGCCATGTGTCATGCATAGGAAGCATTGCCTTGAAAATGTATTTTCTCTACAGTGTTGTTGAATGTGGCATATGACACACACCAAAATTAAATATATGAACACTGGACAGAAAGCTGTTAAAACTGAGCAAAAGCATTTTCTGTACTGCAATTCCTGGAAGCTTTGTTATTCTTCCAAATTAAATTACTATGTCGTGACCCAGAGATTAATTATTTATTGCCCTCCTACTGCTTGGGAGCCTACAGAGGACAATACTGTGGGGAGAAACAGGACATGGCTATTTAAATCTAAAAAAAGCATTTCAAGATGAACACACATACAACAAAGTCCTCATTACTGCATGGAATCCTAACATAGGCAAAACAGAGAAAAATAAACCCCTAAGCAATAAAAGATGTATATTTGGGCATATTATTACCTGACATTACTAATACTGATGCTCCACCATGCAGTGCTGCACTAAGACCCTAGTCCTGAAGCAATATTGATCCAGGAAAAATTGATGCAGTGAAGAACTGAGAGTAGGAAATCTCGGGGTTTGGGTTTTTCATCATTTTCTCAGGTTTGCTTGTGGCTGCTTTTTCTGCAGCCTTTCATTTGCACAGGAAATCAGCCTCTAAAAAAGAATTACAACACTGACAGTGGTAATCATCCCCCTGAACACAGCTCCAATCCAAATCCACTGCACAGTGGAATCTTCCCATCCTTGACCTCTAATAACAGATATCATGAGTTAGCATAAGCCTGTAAGTGAAGGGAGTTGAAAAGCAAATCCAGTTCTCCACCTATGGATTTTTCAGTGAGATTCATGGACTGCTGTCCATCCCAAGATACCCAGCAGGTAAAACTTGTTCTGTCTCTCCTTACATGGGGTTTTCTATCACTGAGCTCCTTAAATTTTAGTATGTTTTACAAATACACCCAATACACTGCACTGAACTGCTCTGATTGCATCTTGGCTGCAAAAGCAGCACAATCCTCTCTGCAGCAGGTCAGATGGCTGAGAGGACCTGAACAGCTTGGGGCAAGCACTAAAACAAACCTTTTTGTGGTCACTGCCCCACTTTCTCACTGAATACGCCCAAAGTGACTGAGTTCACCACAGCACCCTCCAGCAGAGGCAGTGACCCAGCACAGCTCTCCAAAGCAACAATGACTTTCCTTTGCCAGCTCTTCCTTCCACACAGTCCCTTGATCAGCTTGAGTTCCAGCTCAGCTCAGCTACACCCTGCACTGCACCTTGGATTTAAACCTATGGCTCAAAAGAGCCTGTAAAGTTTTTCACCAACAGATAGAGCTGAGGAACAATAGTCTTTATAATCCACTTACAATCTGGGTTTTCTTTAGAAGACTTTTGCACCCCTACTAATAAGGTACCAGTAGAAGGCAAAACCAAAACTGCATCTTTTGCACTAAAATGTTAAGAAGCAATTGCAACTATCAGAGCAGTAGTGAGAAGGGAAAGTGCAAAGAACAACTCCAGCCCTGCACGCATAATCAGCAAATCATAACCTCTAGCAAATCATGCAAGTTCAGGGCAAACTGGCAGGGTTTGTGGCTGAGTAGCAATATCTGGGCAAGGAGCCTGGACTGCTGTTTGCACTAATAAAAAGAGGAGGGCTGGCTGAGCTGGTGTGCAGAGAAGCAGCTCAAGGGAGCTTGTTTGTACATGCAGGAAGCTGTCCTCGGGCAGGCCCTACAGATCTGACAGCTTTTGGTTACAGCATGTGGAAGAGGTTCTAGTTCCACAGTGAGCTGACTGAGCAGGGTGCAGAGACAAAGGCTGGAAGCTGTTACAGGCTGACCCTGGGCAAAGTGAAGTCTGGCACAGAGAATGACTTTCAAAGAGGAGAGAAAGGAATGCACTTGTTCAGAGGTCAATGGTTACCTAAGTGCACACCTGCTCCAAACTAATAGTGCAGAAGCTCATAACTCAGAATCTGATGGGCTAAAGACAAACAACCCAGGAGTTAATGGTGGGGAGAGCAAGAGCTGTTGCACAATTTAAGCATAACTTCAATAAATAAAGGAGAAAAAGAGTACAGAATGGGCACTGAAGGCCTGTGAAGATGAAGAAGGCATCAGATGCCCCAAAACACAGAGCATCAAGAATTTGTTGATAGACGATTGCTTTTACCCCATACAGAGCTTCACTTATTCAGTGAACTTTTCTGAGTGAGAAAGGAATTTGATAAATAAACTCCAGATACATAATACAGCCAAGATGACCCCATCAGAGCCTGTAATTGGTCTGGTCAGGTAAAGTCACTTTGTCTGTCCAAGCCCGTATTTGACAGATGACCTGTCACAGGGAAGTAATCTAAGCTCTTCCCAGACTCCTCAGACTAATTCTGTGGTGCATTTTGTGCAAGTGCTTGGAAGCCACCACAAAAACCATCCCCTTGCTGCTGCTTCAGCAGCATTCAACACAGAAAAGGAAATTAAGGCAGGGGACAAAGTACAGAAACCTTTGGGAGAACAGTAAATATGTAGTGAAACACAACCCTTCCTGTACGTAGGTTTCCTCTTTCTGATTCACCTGACATCAAATCTGTTTGACATGCTGGGTCAGCACAACCTATCCATCATCAGATTCCCATCCTGAACTGTGCTGGATGAATTGAATACGTGTCAATTTTTGTCATGGGAGATCAACCACACGTTTGTGTTCCACATTCCTGGAAACCTCCCATATTAACTTAGAAACCTTGGAAAATACTGGATTTGCTCTCAGTTCTGAGGGGAAAGAATTGTCAGTCAAAATAGCTACATTCATATATTTACTTCCTCTTCCCACAGGCAAATGTCTCATGGATTATGCTCAAGACTTGAACTGAAACCTTATTTGCATCTTCCCCATCCCCTTTTTTTCTCTAGCCAAAGGAAAAGTCTTAGCCATAACCTGACACTTAGTAAGAAGAAAGAAACAAAGAGCAGTGTCACCAGGTCTGAAAATAAACATGAGGCAGAGACAATGCAGGAAAAAAGGGGATCTCCTTTTAAAGGCTGAACTCAGGGAAGTTTTGCTCACTGCAGCCCAGGTCACAGCCCCCACCAACTTCAGCACTGAGTCTTTGTTGCAGTCTGCACTGCTGTTTTAAAACACCCTCTAGAAAGTGAAAAGTTCTGAAGTGGAATAGGAACTGGACAAAACTTCCAGGGCTTTTGCACTTGAATACATAAGTACAGCTGTCCTGTAGAAGTTAGTACAAGTTAGTGTGATCTGGAACACCAGTTCTTACCAACAGACCCAGCAGGACTCAGTAAGAGTTTACAGGAGGCTGTAAACAGCTCCAGTTCCAGTATTTCTCTGCAGGGCTGCTGATTTAATACAAACTTGAAGTCATAAAGAAAGATTAAGTCACTCTTATCTCACATATATACATTTTTGTAAACCACTCCTCCTTTTTACATATTAAGGCTTGAATTCAATTCAGAGTAGTGATGTAACACCACATTACAGCTTTACTCACTACAATTCATTGCTGCCAGACTTTTAATGTCTTGTTCCAAAAGCTTCTTTCCCTACACTCCAATCTCCTATCCACAAAAAGAAAAGGAGCAAGGCTTGGGACGGATTAAGAACGTTATCCCTCCCTGCTCAAGAGACAAATCAACCTCTGAAGTGATAAGCACAGAAAGAAAAACTGTATCTTGCAGTGGGCAAACCATCCTTGCAAGGAAAATCTAACCCAAACTTACTGCCTTTAACTTGGCAAGTTGGCTCTGAGTGATAAGTAACTTCAACCTTGAATTTTAGCAGCAGCCATCCTGTAAAATGACAAGGAGAAAGATTCAAAGCAACAGGATGGAAACAGGTCTAAGCTAACAGATCAGAGCTCTGACTCATTACTGGTAACACACAGCATCCACTTCAGCTTCTCCACACGTTAATTAACCTCAGAGAGAAGAGACTGAAATCAATAGTGTTTCTAGAGAGGAACGCTGCTTTTAGGAGGGAAGATTGTTAGTTCATCCATGCCTAGTTGCAATGTGCAGTGCTGAGGTCACAGCAGGAAAAGACTTAATTAAAAAATACTTCAGAGAGCAGACAAACATCCAGAGTAGTAACATGAGGTGAGGACATGAACCCTGTGCAAATGGCAAGCAAAAACGAATAGTACCTTTGAAGTTTAAAAAAGCTATGTGCTACTTTCCTTTCCTACTCTTTTGCAGTTTTGATAATGCTTTATAACACAAGTCACACTGAAACACCACAAGAACACATTGCAATACATTTCCTATTTAAGGCATTTATACAAATTAAAACTAAAGTCTATTAACAGACATTGAACTGATACTATGAACAAGCTGCTGCTACGAAAATCGAGTTTATAAACATCTATTACTTAAGGAGCACCCTTAAGTTAAACTTGATGTAAGCATGGTCAAAAAATTTTTGCCTTGCTGCCCATCCACACCAGTAACAGGTGCACTTGCTCAGAGCTGCTGCTCTCTGACAGTTTGCAGAGGGGAGAGGCAGCAGCTGCAAGCCCAGCACAGCCCCAGGAGTGGCACGGTGATCTGGACACAGGTACAAACACACTGAGCGTCCTCACTCCCAGCCTGCAGCACTAAAGGCACTTGAGACACACAGGGCTGCTTTGGGGACTAGCTCAAGGCTTCACAATCTGCTCCTAAAGTGTAATGGAGACACACCTCAGATACCACTGTAGCTTCAAAATCAAATAATTATTTTTTTTACCGTGGATATTCCCACGCTGTTAGGGACAATGCACACATATCACATGCCAACTGTAAGTATGGAAACCACTGAGTTTTATTCACTTTTCCCCTGCAAGCATGTTCTCCAGTTACCAGAAGAACAGCAGGCAGTAGCAGGAGAGAACCCACATCACTTCACAGGGCTAAATGGATTATTTGTGCCAACCAAACTGCAGAACTGCTTCCCAAATGCCCAGCACAGCCTCCCATTAGGGCGAGCACACACACTCAGAACTGAACCGTGAGCATCATCTGTTGGTGGAGCTGCACAACTGCAGGCAAGGATTTTTATGTCCATGTAGAGGCAGCTAGGGAAAGAACAGCAATGAACTGGTGAAAATAGTTTTTGAATTAGCTATGGATCCCTAACATGCACTAGTTAAGATGATATTTAATAACCCAAGATGAATTTGTACCCTATTTCCATTTAATAACTGTTCCATCCTTGTGCTCTGAGCTATCAACATTTACTGGTGTTCACACCAGTGCTAAAACATCATCAGTGTAACAGAGAAAAATGCAGCACTCATACTTCAGGCTGGTTGTGTGGGGGTTTGTCATTATTGGTTGAGTTTGTTGGGTTTTTAATTACTTCATATGCCATTTCATATAGATCCAAAGCATTAAGCAACTCCAGTCAAAAGAAAATATTAAAAGCAATTTCAGCAAGACTAGGAAACCTACATGGAAAATAATATCCTCACCCGTTTATTGTTGATTTGACCACTTGGTAACGCGGCTGTTTAGAACTCAGTGTGAATACAATGTAAGTTTTGCAGAAAATCACACACCTGTATTTTTTCCACATGTATCAAACACATCAGAAGTTTAAAATTTGTGTGCCTTGACTCGCTCCTCACTTTAAAATGTCTCTGTAGGTTTGTCCATTGTCACTGATCCCATAAGAGTCCGACTCAAGTCTCTCCAGTCAGGTGACAGACAAATTCAAAAGGTGTAGATTTCCCAAAGACGGTCTTCGCTGTAGTGCATTGTGCTAGTGCATTCAACCAGTGTGTCAGTGTTCAACCAGACAAGCTTGGGGTTGGTTGGTTGCTGTTTTTTAACTACACAATACAGAAATATAATTTTACATGTAGCTTTGCATGCCTTATGGCCGCTTGCCCTACTATAGGACAGTGCAATAAATACAAATATATGCACACTAAAAAAGATTTAACTGCCGTGATCTACGTCTCCTTTATGAGTACAAATTTACCTAGTCAACAATATGACAAATTTAGCAGATAAAGTGGCAATGGCAGTAATATTCTACTACAAAAACAAGGCTAGAAGCAAAGTGTTCTCAAGCTACAGAAAATTTGCTACCTCCTAATATATGATGTAGGGCCCAGTTCTGCCAAGTGCAGAGTCGTGATCAGTAGATTGCATCAGAACATGCTTTCCCCCCGTTTAACAATGAATACTTCTACAATTTATTTGGTTTTGATAACTGTTTATAAATAGCACACTATAATGACTATTAAACTATACAGCAACATGACATTCATAGCCTAATCCTGAATACAAAGTTTAAAGAACATGACTACAAAGGCCAGAGAGCAAATGTCATTGACTAAAAGCATTTCCGCTTCAGAATTTATTGAATGTTCTCTTACACAAACACTTCTCGACTGTGAAACCAGAGGAACAGGATTTCCTATTCCCTCTCTGCCTCAGTAGTAGTTTAGCCACACATCACCCTTATAAATTAGTGATGAATTTCAACAGGTAGCCCCTGGGGGCTATATATTTTATATACTTTATATATATGCACTTTGAATTCTATGTAAAAGTTGAAAAAATGCTTGAAAGAAAAACTCAGAATATATCACAGCATTTTCAGCGAAAAAAATACAAATTAGTTTTATAACGACTATTCAATTTATCAAACTTCTTTTTTCTGAAGTATTTACCTTTAATTATGTACACATTACAGGAAATAAAACTTTGTCCACAAACATTCTCTAAGATGACAGTTATCAATAAAATGATAGAATAATAGCAGGAAGAATATGAAACAAATGGGGGTGATCAATTTCTGCTTTTAAAAAGTAAAAAGTCACCGTATAATTAAGTACAAAAACCTGCATTGAATGACAACTGCTGGTGTAGTAACTTGATCAGGTATGGAGACCAAGAGTAGAGTAAAGCCCTATGGTAATAATATTTCTGTAGCATTTCCACTTGGTATGTGTATACTAAATGTTGGCAGAGTTTCTGTAGCATTAGCTTATACAAACATAGGAGTCCTCAGTCTGCTGCATAAAAGAGTACAAGTGTGTTTTAATTCTCCTGAAATGCACCTGAAATCCAGAGTGTCACTTACAAACTGCATAATGAAACTTTTCTTCAGAAAAATATCTGTTTGGCATCTCCAGGGCTCTGTTCCATTGGACAATAGGGGCATTTTAATCTGGGGACAAAGACAATGTGTTAGAATTGGGGCAATGTGTGACAACAGCATTAAAACTATTCCATTTCACCCCTGTAGCAGGAAACAACTGCACTCTTAAGCCACAACACTTGGCTCAATTAAAAGTCACCTTTAGCTGAGAGAGAACTCACCATGCTTTTCCTTCTAGTTACAGTCCCTCACCTTTCACCCACAAGCCCCTGAATTATTAGATTATAATAAAGAGCAATTTCTTTGTAGCGATTATTTTTACTTCTGGATTTGCTTGTTGCATTTTAGCATTACAGAATGGTTTGGGTTGGAAGGGACCTTAAGGATCATCTCATTCCACAGGCAGGGACACTTTCCACTAGACCAGGTTGCTTGGAGCCCCATCCAGCCTGGCCTTGCAATAATTTTAAATCAGCTGGTAGCTTTCATTGTGGCTTCGTCAATATCCACTTCACTTTAGTGTCTGGTTCCCAAAATGCTGTGATATTCCAGCCCATTTAGATCAGCTCCTGCAGGCTATGACTGAAGGGTCAGCCTTGTCTCAACTCATACAATCCCACCTCCTTACAATATTTCTTCTTTTTGAAGAAATTGATTATTTTTTGAAGCATTGATCCGTTTTGCCCCCCCATCTCCTACATTTGGGCATTTTACCTTCTCCCCCCACCCATCCCTGCACAGTTAATATTGCCAGAGCTGTGCTGTCAATAAAACTGAAATGAAAGCCCAGGAATGAGTGATCAGGGACAGGACTGATGTAGCAGCAAATTTACAGCTTAAAATGGCTAAAGTTACCCAAAGTCACCCACAAAGGCATCCCTTAAGGCTTTTCTAAGAGAGCACAGAATGCAAACATCACTTGACATTTTCATTCATAGCCTCACTTATTTTCACACTGGATTTCCCAGAATGACTTACAGCTCTGAATATAAGCTGACAGCCTCCACAGAAGCTGTATATATTCAATCCAAATAACCACTGTTCTTCCTCAAGAAAATCTGTATAGATTTCTCTCTCCCATTTATTGCTTCCCAAAAGCCTGAAGCACCCCACAGATATCTAAGGAGGAGTATTTCCACAGTTAAAAATCCCCTCCTTGCTCAATTACTAAGCCATATATCCCCTAGAGGTTTAATTTCATTTTTCAAGAGATTTTTCATGCATTACTAACCTTGCTCCCCAGGAAAAACTGTGTGTGTAAAGCCTTCCAGTTTGAATTTAAGACAACACAATGGTGGTTACAACGTGAAAAATTACTCTGCTCACTGCATTCCTTCATGCAAACTCACTTTCAACAACAGAGGGTTTATTATGCTTTTCTCCAGTGCATCAACCCAGCTTATCCAGCTTTCAAGCCATTCTCCAAGATGAACAAGCTTCCAGCAATCACATAATTATGGACTCAGTTTTCCAAAAAACCCAGTATTCTAGTTTTAAGATGTGTCCTTGTCTGTGTGTTGTTTGAAATAAAAGAATGGTACTTACTTGCTGCCATTAAACATTTTATTCAAAGCATCTCTGGATATAATATGACCACAAACTAATTTCATAGGTGGATTATTATCTGTTGTTTGCTGACGAAGAATGGGACAGGCAAATATTGAATGATACCAGCACTTTTTACCGAGGTCCACCTCAATCTGTAAAAGAAATTAACATAAAAATTTATCTTGGGAAATTACATTTCCAGATAATATCCCTTTAGGTCATTAACAGATTTCACAATTCAGCTGTGAAAGCAACAAAATCCATTGTGTGGATGCCTGATAATTTCCCAGCCAAAAAAATTTAATTGTGATTTTAAAATGGTGATTTATGTTGGGGATGGGGAGTAACAACAAAGCAGCATATTCTGCCAAGGGACAAGTGCAAATTATTTTGCAGATCTATGCCCTGGCAGGAAAACTGAGCTGGTGACCCATCAAGACTTTCTGGAAATCACTGGTTAGGAAATAAAAAGTAGTTTATAGATTTCATGTTAGGGGCTATTAAAAAAGATAAAACCCCTTGGATTTACTATATTCAAAGTATATCACAATCACCAATTTTCAGTAACAACGCAGAAGATACTTGTGCAGCACAGCTCTTGACACGAGGACAAAATTATTTCAGAAAGGGACATATAACAGAGAAGAACAAGTCTGTGACTTCAGTAATTAACTGAGAACTGCAAAAATCACACCTTGTGTACATAAAGCACCTGTCTCTGACCAGCCCTCTGTTCCAAAGGTTTAACCTTCACCAAAACCTGACAATGTGACCTTTTCATGTCTTAATCTACTACTTTATCTGTCGTTGCACAATGAAAATAAGGTTTCCAACCCCCATACTGCCTTAGCAGAACACACTAGAGAACCTTCAGTTTAGAAAAATGCAAGGATACACAAGGGTATTATTAACTGATTTGCATCAGACAGCAATCTTTTTCCAAATGCTCCCTAGCTATTCATTCCTGGCTGGACAGCAAGGCAGGAATCTGCCACACTCAGAGGTTACACTCTCAGCTTTACAGAAAACACAGCAGGGAGAAAACTCAACACTCATCCTTACTCTGTAAATGAATCTCTTCCAGCTGCAGTCAAAGAGGCTAACTCAGTTCATGCCTAGTTTGCACTAAATAAGTTTCCTTTCCAAATCAGGAGCAGGTCACTGGAGAGCTGCACACACTCAGTAAGAGCTATAAAGGGAAACTGGGGTTTCATAACAACTGAACTTCATTTCAACTGATATAAATGAGATGTGCTAGAAGCATAATGCACTGGATCCCAATTCCCATGTCCCCAGATGCAGCACTAATTCTTTCATCTCCTGTCTGCCTGATAAAGAGCCAGTGCAAAGCAAGCCCTGGACTGAGCTCAAGCCTAGCTAGGGAAAGTGAATGTTTCTCTGTAGGATTCATTTTCTTTCCAGTTATACAGAAAAACCTCTGGGTAAGTGGAAGGTGAGAGCAACAGTTTCTTTAAGGTCATTTATCAAAGACCTTTTCAATGCAAAAGGGGATAACAAGTGAAAGGGGGAGCAACAAACTGAGAGGTACAAACCTGATGGATAAAAATAATGGAGTTAATAACAAGAAACAACCTCGACAGGTCATCAAGAAACTGCAATCAAACCTGGACTTTGCAGCAGAAACAAATCTAAACCTGAGGGTCTCTGAGGAGAGGGGGTCAGTAGAACTACATAAACTGCAGGAGGAAAGTGCAGGGAAAGGAGACTGTGGAGGAACAGCTGGAAAAGGGTGTAAAAGGGGCTAGGAGGGCCATGCTGTAATCGAGGATCCATAAGCACAGGTTTGCCTGTGAATCTGGAGTTTGTGCTTTCACTGGTGAATGTCAATCATTTCCAGCCAAGGAGAAGGAAGGGATCTTGGCTGTCTGAACTTATGTTTTAGGTGAGTCCTGTGTGGGAGCTGCTGAGGGCAGTGCTGTGTCTGGGGCAGCCTGTGTGGCTGGTTGGGTCAGTGTCTGGGTGTGTGGGGGTGTCTGTGAGCCCCAGAGCAGCAGAGAGCCCCAAGCCCCAGAGCTGCTGGAGGTGGTGGCCATGTAAAACATCCCACAACATGCAGCACAAAAGAAACCTGAAAACCATTAGAAATCTGCCCCAGGGGTAGCTCAGCCCCCACTCACCGGGAGTTCATCCTTCTGGTTCCAAACCCCTGTGCACTGCCTTTGCTCAATAACTGCCTTGATATTGATTAGAGCTGGTAATGCTACACAACCTGCCGAAAAACTGCAGAAAAAGGACGTGTTCATATAAGGTGCATGTTAGGAAATCAACATTTTTCACATTTCTATTTTAAAGGTTAACTGAGACACAAGGTTTTTGTATTTTTTCATTTACATCTTGTTATAATTGGAGGGAGCTTAGAAGTACAGACAAGCAAGAGTTTTGGGACAGGTTATCCACGTATTTTAGGCTGGGGCCCTCAGGTACAACATTCTGGACAGAAAACAACAGTTAATCCCTCCTCTGAGATTTATAATGAATTGATTTCTTCTACCACCTACTCTGATTTTGAACTGTACAGGAGGAAGACATTACATTAGTTTAGACAGGAGGTTGCTCTCAGCTCTGGTGGAGTACATGCAGCCCAAGAGCTTCCACATCACTCACACGCACACACAACCCATAATCCTTTAATTACACATAATTACCATGTAAAGAAACGTGTCTTTCCACCTTCACCTTAAACCAAGAAAAGAAATGTAGGAAAAGCAGGTAGGTAAGAAAAGGAAGGAAACCAAGGCCTGTGACAAGAACAACAGTATAGAACTGCCCAAAGTCTGTGTCCCAACAAACAGTTCAGCCTCCTCTGGGATTTTACCACTACCAGAATTTAGCACATTATTTGGAAATATTTCAGTATTTTACAAAAGAAAGTATGACACAGTTTCCACAAATTAACAGATGATTTGATGGATTTAAGTCTAATTACAGTACTGGAAATCACCAGCAACAGAAACAGGATTTGACCTTGCTGTCAGCCTGCTCTGTTTGGCAGATTATTTTATTATTTGGGCAAGTTTTATTGTCTACATAAGTCATGCCCTTCCTCTACCTGTAACCTGTGGATCTCTTGCCTAAGCTAAAATATGTATGTATAAATTACATCTCTCACCTCCAACTGGCCATTTTAACCCTTACACTTTGTTACACTCAGCCTTGAGTGTAACTCGTATCAACCCTGTGAAAAATCTAACAAATAGTATTTGTGTGAAAACATCTCTGAAGAGCCCTTTCAGAATATTAAAACTCAAATAAATAGTAAATTCAAATTCCCATAGTTCTTCAAGACCCTGAACCACAACCTCTATAACACAAGAGTTTTTCCACTGTCTCCACGTAGTAACTCAGACCATGAGGCCTGTACAGGACTAGATAAATATTGGAGAAGCTAATCAGCATTAAAGAAGTGCCTGCTACTCATATTCTAGAAAGCAAAATATTTTACAGCAGGGATTTCACTTCAAGCTTGTTTAATTCCTAAAGGATCTGCAGCACTCCAAGGTCACAGCAGTTTACAAGTCTTGTTTATGACAAGAGCATCGATATCACCTATACAGTCAATACATTCCAGCACAATCAATTCCACACCAGGAGCACAGCAAATGGCCAACCACTCCAAACATCAGTAACAGGGATTTTCCACTTCACTGAAAATCTCTTGGCCATTTGCTCTGAGAACTGCATTGCAGCATCAGTGCATGAGCAATGAAAATCTAAAAGACTTATTTGAATGAAACAAGAGGAAGACGAAAGTCAAAACCCAGAGATTTAAGCTCTAAATATCTGTAAAACACTTGAACTGCAACTTGAAAGTTTACTGTAGAAAAACAGTAAGTCTGAAGTGCTCCCTTTGTTGTTTCTGTTGTATTTTGTGACTGAGATACAAGCAGAAAAAGCAGAAAGCTTAATGTGAGAGCTCTAAACCAAGCACAGAAGTCTAACAGTGAATGGAAACAAAAGAAAAAAAAATAGCCAAAACAAATAAACAAAAAAAGGAGGAAGCAGTCAAGCTCCTGCTAAGTACCAAATCCAGCCTAGAAGGATACATATAGTTTATTTTCTATTTAACATCTGAAATGAAAATGAGAACATCAGGGGAGTGTACTGGGGGAACTGACATGCAAAGGCTAAATAGCAGCTAATCTGTTGTATCTTCAAAGAACCTAGAAGGAGATTAGGTTGGGTTTTCTTCATATTTCCAACAGCCTCCTACAGATTTGCATTTTGTCAGATTAGCTACTGATCTTAAAAGTTCCTCTTTCTTCTTTGCTAAAGAGGCCCAGCAGACAATTTGGAAATTTTAGCAGCTGAAACTGCGAAATAACTGTTAAGCATTCTTCTAAGAAGAAGACCAGTAACGTGTGAATTAAAGACCAAAATTATCAATACTGATGGCCACATTTTCAGGGTTATTTTGCAGTTGAACAGCAGGGACAGTTGTCACACATTTGTTGTGGGAATAACTGGCTGATTGCCATCCTCATCTTTTGCAGTTATGTCTAAACTATGGAAGATAAATGCCATCCAGGAATGCTTCCTCTTGAGCTGCAGTGGTGCATGGTAAAGCCCAGCCCACAGGAACGTCTGGTTTTTAATCTCTGCAGATCTTGTTAATTGTAACTATACCCTGTATTTAATGCAAGCTAGATGAGACTACTCAAAATAATTTCTTTTGTCCTCAACAAGAAACAGGAATCAAACCATGAAGTAGCTGGTCTCAAAAGCAAGAGAAGAGCAGCATACCTAACACTGAGAGGGGATTCAACAGAGAGGCCCAGGAGAGCACAGGCATCCCTTGTGAAGATGTCACAGATGTCAGCCCACTGGTTTGCATCCAACAGGTGAACGTACGGCGAGTTCTCGATGCCTTGCCGCAGGTACACCAGGCTGCCCATCAGAACCTGGATATCTGGGGCACAGATACAACAGAGTTTGTACAACAAACAAAAGATTGTGTCCCCAGCTGCAGCTTTTACATGGGAAACAGACAGAAACATCAGATCAGCAGCACACATCCTCACCTCGACAGAAAAACAATTACAGCCATGACAGCCAGGAAAGCTCCACTTCTGCTACTTTTTTGGCTGGGGAGTTTGCCAAGGGGTGCTGCCTGGGAATTTGCTTCTAGCAGGTTGACTTTTTTTGTAAGCTTTCTGACACACACAGTACTCTAAAAAATAGGCTGTTGGATTCAGCTTGAGATGGTTCATTTAACTCACATGTTCTCCATTTTTCTGAAGTTTAATTTCTCTTTGTATTACCCCACGCAGCAGAAAATAGCAGATGACTATTCCAAGAACATTCCTCTGCATTTTTAGCACTTTACTCTGGCAGCAGGCCTATTCTAGACGTAATCCCCATTTTATTTAAAGAGTCAAAAACCTTAAATTTAAGCAAATGTGCAAACAGATATTTTTGAGCCCTCTTAAAAAGGAAAAAAGAAGATAATTCTAATTGTAAGGATTCAGGTTATGATAAATCCAAAAAGAAAAAGCCTTTAACAAACTGAAAAGAATGGAGTAAATAATATTTGGAACACGATTTATGTTTTACTACAAGGTACCATATCCCAGTGCTTTAAATCCCCTGAATGTGACCAAAAAATTTACCTTTCTGATGATTGAGGGCGAAGGGCTGGAAGTTTTTCGCATACTGAAGTGCTTCTCTTTGATTTGCTGTTCCACCCATCAATAAACTAATGAAATATAATCTGTGCAGTTTAAATTCCAACGAGCTGTTCTGTGCCATCAGCATCTCTCTGTTGGATACCGCCCACCTGGAAGAAGCGAGGAGGTACAATGGGACGTGACACCAGAGTAATTAATGTCAGCCCACAACACATGAAATCATTGCAATTATCTATTATCTACCATCTATTTCAAGGAAAGTGTGACTGTTCCCTGAACTTCTGAGAGCCTCTACAGAGCACAGAAAATGGCAAGGCCCTTCACAAGTAATGGAGCTACACAGGGTGCACAGAATGTGGATGATGTTAATTCTGGTGCTGCTGTAGAGGTTAAGCACTGCAAAATTCAACGTTCACTGGTTGAAAGATAAGACTATATTAGGCACAATATAAGGCAAAAATAGCTCAAGTCCATTGTATTTCAATTAACAGTACTCTGAATCTTAACAATTACTGAGAGTTCTTCAGCTGCATGTCAAGAAGTTTGACCAAGAACATTTTCCAACGTCCTCATTTACCAAACATGTTTTCCAAGCCACTGTGTTTGTGTGTGTGCATCTGTTGCACTGGAAAGGGGAACTGCATCCATGGGACCTCAAAGACAGACATTATCAAGATCTCACAGTGGAAGAAGGGAAATCAGTTTAAATATCATACTTTACCCTGCTTAAACTTTGCTTTCTGTGTTATTTTCAACTTTATAGGCAACAAAAATCTCTCATTTTCTGCACCTTATTCACCATGACAACACTAATGTTTGGCTGCTAAATACCATGAAAGAATTCTTATACATACATAGAGTAAAATGAATGGAAATTTTCAAAGCATTTTATACAAGTTTTTCTTTATTATTTAGACTTTACCCATCCCTTTCTTGTTCTTTGGAAGGTTTTTTTGGGTGTTGGTTTTTTTTTTCTTTAATTTCATTTAGTCAAGCCTAAATCAATCCAATCTTTCTCTTAAGAACCTCAAGTTTCAATGTTCTCCAATACATCTGTTTCTCATTAGTGTTAATTAGTTCTAGTATTTTCACTGTGGGAGCCCTATTAAGCAAAAAGCTTTTCACTTTTTAGCAAGGAAGTGAGGAAGTCTGTGTTCCTTAAAAAAAACAGGCTATGTGAGGCTTCTTTTCAATCAATACTAAAATGAGAAAATTAAGCATTCTTACTGTATTGGGAAGGCTTTCAAAGCAAGTCAGCCTTCTGCATTAGGATGTAGCATTAATGAGCATGTATCCACTTTCAATTTGTTGTGGTGGAAGTATCAGGAGTCTGACTTCACTGGCAAGGCTTTGTAAAGACACAGTAACCTTTCAGTAGCCAACAGTGAAAAATGGAGCCTTTGAACTAAGAACAAGCCTTACTGTCCCCAATTTCAGGCAGTTTCAGATTTTCCTGAATCTCCACCAGGAAGGAGTGAAGAGCACACTCACTAACCATGGGTGGTGAGTGGGTTTTGGGGTGGTTTCAGAAGTTTGGGGGATTTAACTGTATTTTTTATGCTCGGCGTGCACAGTTTAAACAGGATATTATGGCAATAAAGTTCAATCCCAGCTACAAAAACAAGAGACTGAAGTAAACAACCATAGACTAATAAATAGATGAAGGACAAAAAACTATTCTAAATAAACACTAAGACTAGTCCACTAGTGCCATCAATGAGATATTAATCTCTATTACATCAAAAGAGTCTCCATCCTCTCCCTGCCAATATTTGCACCCACATGACAGAGTACTTCATCTTGCTGAGGTCGAGTCTGTTTTTCTAAATTAGCTTTTAGGCAGGCTTTCCATTTTTAGGTCTTTGAGTGGCAGCACAGATTTGTATGAAAAGAAAGCAACCACAGAGGTAAGGCCTAAGGTGGTGGGTCTGGGAGATGCTGTTCCTATTTCCAATAGAAAAACAAAAAACCAGCAAGGGAGGTTTAAAACATTCAACCCACATATTCTCTATAGCTGTCCAAAATTATTAGTAATCACATCACCTGTCTTCCTACCTCTTCTCAAAATGACACTCGGTGTTCTCACTTCTGAGACTCAAATCCATCTGAATTTTTTAAAAGCTTACACTATACTTTGCAAACCACGGGTACACAGGAATCTCTTCAGCTCCCACATGGGATTTAGATGTTAAACTGAATTTAACAAAACCTACTAAGGATTAAATGAAGTTTAAATCATATCCCAAGGACCCAGCAAATACCAGGACCTGTGCAACTTGCTCTTTACAGGCAGAAGAGAGAATCTCTTTTCCAGATTACAGCCAAAGCTTTGAACCTCCAAGTCACTTCCACCAGGACCTCACACGAACACCCGACCTGGGCTCTGAAGAGCCAGAATACACCCTGAAAAATAACTGGATTTCCCTTCCCATCACCAAACTAGTGAGAAAAGTCACTGGAAATTAATGGTATCTTGCAGGCATACAGAGATCATGCAGCTCGGAATGCAAGGCCAGACTAGGCCTCTACAAATGTCAACTTCCACATCCCACATAAGAAAACAAAAAAGTTCTGGCCAGTCACATTCTATTAAAATCTGAAGGGTCATATTTTTAAGTGTTAAAATTGGTACTTCAAAGAAAACCTGGATAACAAATACAGTTCGGGTCTTTTTTTTGAGACACAAATGTTAATTTCCATCCTCTCAGCAGGGCTTTGAAAGTCTTTATGAAAAGTCATTAATCTGACTACTCCCTTCCCACGGCAGTGACCAGGAGCCACCTGTGTTTGTTTTGTTTCCAGCACTGAGTGAAGCTGAGCACAAGCAGAGAGTGCTGGCAGAGCCAGAGAGACTGGTTGCCTTTTAATCCCAGCTTTTCACAACTTTGCATGGATAAAACCTGCCATATTCCACTTCCTGGTTCAGGAGACTGTAATTAATCAGTGTGACCCTTTGCTTCAACACCCATGTCAACAACCTGACCCTGCAACGGGCCAGTCTGGGCCTGCTTGATGCTGAAGCTTTATTCTCTGATGCCAATTTTAGCCCAAGGAGCACAATGCCACCTTCCCTCTCTGTCACATGGAGGCCATTTTCACAGCAGAGGTTTCTGTCTCTGCTCCTGAACACTTGTGTCTGCCAGGAAATGAAAGGGAAATACCTTCACAAGCAGCAGTTCTGTGGGATAACCAGGCAGTTAATGCACTGGTTACCTCCTCAACCAGAGAGTTCAAATCATGACATTTTGTCACATGTTGATCATCCTCCCCAAGAGCCATGGTTTTTACCATAAATGAGGCCCCTCTGTGCCCAGCAGCAGCCAAGAGAGGCAGACAGCTTTAGCACTGTCCAGTTTAAACAGAATAAACATTATACACAGAAATAAGATGGGGAGGGGGGAGACCAACACACAAACTGTGCTGACAATACACCCTATTGTCTGTCCATTCAGCTGGAAAATAAAAATTCCTTTGAGGGATGACCATGCCTTCTCCTTTGTTTGAAAAATATTTAACGAATTGCAGAAACTGCATGATACAACTCAGTAGCAATGAGTAAAGCCTAAAGCACTGCAAACTGGAGCTGAAATGAATTTAGAGATTTCAAGGGAACAGTCATAACAGCAAGTTACTGCTCCTCAGGGATTATCCTTCACAACCACTCTGCTATTATTTGAACTACAAGACGTATGTGGTGTAGCTGACAGTAAATCTTGTTTCAGTTGTAGTATCAGTGTTGCTTCCCTTCAATTAGCCAATTCCAGAGCAATAAACCACCCCAGCTTTCCACCTGTGTAACTAGATTCAAAGACCAACTATTTAGGTCAAACTTTGCACCACTCAGAGGCATTACCCAGGATTTAATTGATGAGCACCAGGGTTTGAATATCAGAGTGTTCCTCCACTTACATCAGATGCCAATAACTGCTCAACTGACACAACCATGCTGGTTCACATAAAAGAAAAATCTGTTAAAATGTACTTAACTGAGTAATGCAAAAATTTCTATCTCAAATATATGATTTATGCTCTGGAATGAAAGAAATAATGAATTTGTTTTGGTTTCACTGTTTTTATTTTTAAAAACTCACTTCAAAGTTGGTTAGGTTGTTTTGCTTGGTTGGTTGTTTTCTGTGTTTTGGGGTTTTTTCTTACTTTAGGAACCAAACTAAGCTTAGAAAAGTTTTTAAAAAAACAGGATGAGAGGGTTTCAGGGGGTTTCTTACTATTTTGTTCGGGAGGAATCTCATTAACAAGTGCCACTGCTAGCCCCAGGCTCTTCCCACCCTCTGGTTCCTTGTCTAGAAAGGAAGGGTGACTGGAGGACAAGTGAAAATTTTGATCCCAAGTCAAGTTTTGTTCACCCCAAAGACTTTGTGGTACCCAACACCTTCAATAGGTCCTGGTATCCTTCACAACAGGACCTCTTAAAATAAGGTTCACTAATGACACAACAGAAGGTCAAGCACCATCACTGGCTAGCAACTTTTCCTCCAAGTGATGTTTCTTCCTTAAAGCAGCACCACAAATGATTAAAATGAATCTCCTAACTAAGAGACCCTTAGTTAATCACTTCTAATGGGGAGTGACACAGAGGGGACAGAAAAGGAAAGATTCACATAGTAACTACTCCCCCTCAATGGACAAGCAGGGACACATCAGAATATACTAAAGAGAGTATTGAAAGTGAATAACTAAGAACTGCTAAAAGCATTTTTGAAAAAAGAGGGAGGAAAATAAATGAGTAGACTCACTCTAGTGCAGGTCTCAAAACTCTAACTTTTAATGCTTCCAATATTCGATTTAACTCCACAAACGGTTCTTTTTGACTTTGATCTATTGATAGACCAGATTCCTGAAAAGAAAAAAAAAAAGCACTTTTTAGTTAAAGCATGAAAAACAATGGGTTATCTGACAGCTTAAACATTCAACTGAAACATTCAAATGAGGAAGCTAAGACAAAGCTTCATTTTCCTCAGTGGAGAACCTTCAACATGCACACTTGCAGTTACCTGACAAAGCTCCTCGGCTACATCCAGCATTCCCTGCCGGAAGAAGTGCTCCACCATCACCTCGTTGAGGATCCTCTGGCTGTCAGCCTGCCAGCAGCCATCTATCCCCACGCTGCTGATGTCCGAGTCAAAATTCTGAAACACACAAATTAACAGTTAATAAGCTGCAACAGATCACCTCGCCATCATTTCTCTTTAATTATGCAGGACACCTGTGTCTCCACCCTGATGCCTTCTGCCTATTACTCAGCTGGCCATTGATTGTCTCCAAAGTGAAATAAATGTCAGCTTTTTTCATTACCTCGTGTAGGAAGAAGAAATCTTTCAGCTTGCTCGTTTCAAGTCTGAATGTTATTCGCTACAAGGAATTACACTGACAAATTACAAGTCTAGCTAGAAAGTTAGAAATCTACTTAACTAAAAAAGGGCTTTCCAGCCCATGATGCATTTCTGAAGGAAGTATCTGCAGAAATGGCTTTTTCCATATGTGAAAACTGAAAATGTTTAGAGAACAGAAAACAAAATCACCTACACTAGAATCAAGACAGAGTCATCAATGCATCTGTCAGTACAGCACATAAAATTGCAAATAAAAGCTTTAACTCAAGGATTTTTTACATATCTGGAGGGTAAGCAATGCTGAAAAAGCAAAAAAAGTCACTTCTCCCCACATTCAAACAATGAAACTCAAATCTCTGATGAGCCCACCATCCCAACAACAGGATGAGCTTTGAAGATCCAAGAGATCTTTTTTAGATCTAACCCAGATGATCCCAGTGCCATGTATTTTTAGGCCAGTGGCCTACGGACATATTCCAGGAATAGCTAAAGATATTGTCACTGACTCCTCGGTAACACTTGGCACTGCTTGGCACTTTGCCTCTTGGCAGCAGGAGAGCAACATTTATTTTAATCCAAGATATAAACCAGGATTTTTAACTCTAGCATGTTTTATGTTAAGGCAAGCAGGGCAATTTTAATAAAAATCTTCACCCACTGCTTAAAACAAGCCTCCTGCAAAATAAAGAGTCTAGAAGTCAGTTCACTGCCTGCTGCCTGATCTGATGACTACGGCTCTCTCCCTAGAAGGAGCTTCAGAAATCAGAAGTTCAGTGAAAGCAGCAGTGCTTCAGCTGTGGCTCTGAGAGGATCCACAGCCCTGCACAACATGGGAACACCAGCCTCACACAAACACAGGCTTCTGTCACAGCAGGCAGGGCAGATAACACCCAGCTGGTACCAGCTATCTTCCCATGCACAGCTCAGCTTCACACTGCACCTTCCTGTTACTCACCACTTACTAATTTCCTTCATCAGCACCTCCACGTCCCCTTTGATGCTGCTCTGTGTCATCATGGAAAAGGGGCAGCCTTTTCATCCCTGCATACACAGCTCCAAAGCCACTGCTTCCTTCAGGGCTCTCAGCAAACTCTCAGTAAAACATTAACCTTAGTCTAGCAAACTGACTTTTCCATCTTTCTGGTGGAGCGAGGTGAGCATTTAAATTATTGCCACTGATTCATGTCTCACATTTAATAACATTTTCACTTGGGTGTCTTAACCTGTCATGCTGTTCACCTCTAAGCTGTATCTTGAAAAACTTAAAAGACTTGAAGACTAAATAGTAGTGTTCCTATTTGGTGCCAGTGGTGCCACCCATTCGAATCCTTAAAGGTTGACTCTGGTCTCACTATCCAACCACCACCAGAAGGTAACACCAATCCACTAATAAAGCACTGGAGGATATGAGACAGGATTCAGAATGTACAAGCTTGCTTTTGTTACCTAGCTTCCAGGGTAGAGATCCTCACTAATCTAGAAATAATTGACTTTAAGTTATTCTTCATGCAATTCTAAGTCCTAGCAATGGTACAACCCCCTAAGCAGAAACTGTATCCTTCTGGACAGTTACCAAACAGTAAAGCAGCACCTATGCCTCAAACATTATCACATCATTGTCACTGCCTGGGGGCAGAGATGGTGGAACTAATTAGCTCAGTGCTCTCACAAAATGCTCATTTTCTTCTGAAACAGCAAACCTACCAGCCTTGTGAATCCTTACAAAACCCTACCACTGGATCTTTTCAAGTCACATAAAAGAGGTTACCAACTCCCATAGTTCAACCTGAGGACCTCAGTCATGCTCTGATCAACCCAGTCTTGACCAGATTCTCATTCCAATACTCTATTTTTAGCTTGTTTTAAACGATTCTGAGGTCTGTATTACATGTGGGATTCTACAGCTCTGCCTCCTCTGGGTCCTGAGGAGCTTCAGGAACTGACTGCACAGATTACAGTGAGTGACTGCCACATGTCAGAAGAAATTATCACTTGCCTTTGGCTTATACATTTCACAACTGTCACGCATGCAGGATCTGCTGGTGACTACAACCCTCAGTTTTGTTTTGTAAATGCTAACAGTATGCTAACTGACAGCACGTGGGGTTTAATATGATTTCAAAAGTTAAAAGAATTTCTACAAGTTAAAAACTCCAGAAAGCTTAAAACGTGAAAACCACAAAATAACCTATGTGTCAGTTAGTATTCCTGAGGAACACATTTTTTAAAAGCTTAATTAGTAGTTCTAGGGGCAAAATGTACAGTATTATGTGCTAAACACAGCAATGATACAATGTACAGCACATTACCAATAATTGCTAGAATGTGACAACTTCAAGATGCTCACAAAAAAAATGGACCTTTTTAACCAACATACAACCCTCCATGTCATTCATAACAACAGGATTTGAAGAAGGATGTTGATTAAGGACAGTTTTATTCCTCACTTACTCAGTTAACATTACTTTGTCCACTCCTCCCTTCTGAATTCTTACTCAAAATACAAATAAAACACCTGTTTATCTTCTCTGTTCAATATAAAGACCACTACACATAATATAAAGCCCAAGACTCTGTATTTATGTAACCCCATTCTACACAACAACATAAATTATGTTCAGTGTGTTCTAACTTAGACAAAAGTTTGCTTTCCCAAAACAAAGACTGGATTAAAATGTTGGCCTTTTAACAGAAATATAAAATTCAGGGGGAAAAAGGAAGGAACTACCCTTTACTCCACTTATTTTCCTAAATGTACACATTCAACCACTACTCAGAACAGATTGCTCCTAGAGGGAGAACATTTACCAGCCCATCAAATATGCTTTGAGATGAATTTGAATCATTCCAGAAGAGTAATTGATTTACAGCAACGCTGATGAATGAGCTACCTGATAACAACTTGCTGAGCAAGGCAACATGATGAGTTCTGGAAGCAGAGAAATGGTCAGTACAACACAGAAAAATACTGGATGCAAACATCTCCTTTCAAAGGAGAAAATGCTCTTTGGAAGAAAGGGTAGACTTTCCTGGATCAGAAGCATGCAAACCACATGGGACTGCCATGAAAAAAGGTTTAGCTTATCAGATAAACTTTCCAAGCAACACACAAAGCTCTGGCATTTTAGACTTTAATGTATTTGATGCCAAATTTGAATTTCATTTTGCTCTAAGAGCTTCTGTTCTCAGAGTGAACTCTGCAGGCAGACAAATCCAGGGACCATCCAAGTTCATAAGCAATGACTACAGTAACTTAAAAACTGACCAGACTAAACGTTTTATGTAGATATAACCCTACCCCAACACTGGAAAAAAAAAAATTAACCTGAAATTGCCACTGGCAGATAATGCAGCAGGTTGTTTCACAATCCAAGCTTGCTAAATAGGAAGTCTATTTATTCTAAGTGCAACAGCAGCTACCATTTGGCTGTGTCACATGAAATGGGTACTGGTATTAGCATGTTTCCCAATCTCAAACCAGGCCATTTATCTGTGCCTGAGCATGCAGAGTTAGTAAAACCATAAGCAGTGTTTTGGAGATGTTAATCTGTCTGTAAAATAAGTGAGGACTTACATGTGGCAGGAACAAAACTCCAGTCTCATTAGCCAAGGCAAGGGCTGTGCTTCTTTAAATTCTCATGACTGTTTTATTTTGGAACCAGAAGTATTTTGACCAGAATGTGCTGAGAATCGATTCACTGCATCAATTACACTAAATTACTTCTACTTGTTTAAGTTCAAGTATATTACAGTGCAGGGATGGGGGAGGGCAATTCCAGTTTGGGACTCTGGTGCCAACAAAGATTTTGCTGGCAGGTTCCAGCAGCACAGGGAAAATGCATTAAGTACATATGGAAGATTGGCTTCAAATGTTAACAGTTCAGGGAAATGCTGATTTTCACCTGGATTTAAACATTACACATACTCATCTGACAAAAAGGCCTAGACTTTGAAGTATGTTTTAAAGTAGGTCCCTTAAGATACTATAGTTGGGGAAAACTAATCAAAAAAAAATCCACCAAGGACGTATTTAAGGAGACAATCCTAACTTGTGCTCTGAACTTCACAGAATGACATCCTTTGTTACAAGCACAACTGGGGACTTGTGCAGTTCCCACTGCTTTTCATTTTTTAATGCAAACACCACAGACAAGAAGTGAGATTAAAAATCCAGTGGAACAAGCACACTGCACACAGCCAGTTGAGCTCATTTTTGAAGACCTCACTGAAAAAGCCCTTCTGACACTCAACAGGAACAGAGCAGATTCATGGGATCCTTTCTACTATTTTACCAAGCAACATACTTGAAATTTAAAAAATGCTTTTATTAACATTTATTATTTTTTCAAATAAAAATACTACATAAACTTAAAACAGCAGGACAGAAGACTGGAAAAACTATTCCCACGACAACTGAAACAGCAATTTGGAGATTAGACTCAAGCCTAAGCTTCATTACATTTGCAAGCATTTTCTTTAGCTTATAAGAAATACCATCACCAATTTCCACTGAACACTTACACCCTCTCCATAAAACATGGGGCTGTTCTACCTCAGAGGATTTAAATGAAGAAAGTATGGCTAAACCTGGAAGTGTATTTGTAGGAAGTACACTTGCTAAAGCAGAATTGGAAAGTTTAAAAACTTAGGACAAGATTACATAGATTTATTTCAGGCTTCAAGCTGCTAATAAGGATGGAATTTTACTCTAGTTAATTGGTTTAGATACAGCAGCAAGGATTTGAGACAGATGCATCCTTAAGCTTTGGATAACAGTGACGTGTGGATTAAAGCTATTAGTACAAAGTTTGAACTCTCCATGATGGCCAGTCAGATACAAGGAAAAAAAAAAAAAAAAAGTAAGTTTCCTGGACATTCTACCTAATAATGCAGCATTATGTACTTTGTTTGTTCATCACATTATTGTTATATTACACTTTAGCAGATTATCAGTACTACCAAAGTTTAAATGAGATTCCCAAAGGATAAATCAGTGCTGTGTACTTAACAGATGTTTAGACCCTGTCAAGAGTCATGTTCTGATGTGAAGCTATCACAAAATGTCCATAACAGCAAGTAACAGCCTCCCTGCATACAGAACAACTTTTATGTAAGAGAACAGAAGAGGAGAAAAGCATGGCCTCAAAGTATACAGGTAACACCATTCCAGTATAATTTCAAAGAATTGTTAATATTTACCTACAAAAATAGGTACAAAAATATTCATATCCCAGTTACTGTTGAACCTGTAATTCAGATATCTCATCTGTAAAACACCAAAGATAAGCTGCCCTATCTTATTATTTAGACACAGAGACTGTGAGATGCTGAATCTCCTCTATTGCTCATTAAGAGCACTGCTATAAAATTAAGCTCCCAGAACCACTAACATCCCTCTAAGAGGTACAAAATGCCTTTCTTAAAAAATTCTCTGATCTTACAGAACTACAGAATGTTTTAGGTTGGACCTTGAAGATATCTTGTTCCAACCCTCTGCCATGGGCAGGGTCTTCCCACTGGACCAGACTGCTCAAAGTTGCTTTGAACATTTCCAGGGATGGGGCAGCCACTTACACTAAACAGCACTTTAGAGTTACCTGCTATTGATAATTCACTAGAAATACATACATACATACATATATATAAAAATATATATATATGTATACACACACATATAAAAACCAAGGTATTTCTTGCTAAGATAGACATTGAAGAAAACATTTTGCTAAACTGATAAAACAAAGTATTTCTACATCCTATAGTATTTATAGGGTATGTTCTGTAAGAAATTAAGAGATTTGAGCTGTCCCAGAAGGAATGGGCTGTCTGCATTGAGTTCTGAAAGCAAGAACTGTGCTCCTCACTGGCTTGCCTTCGCTTCTGCAGCTGACAATATTTAGTTCAGATTAACTGTAGCAAAAAATCCAGATTTTGGGAGCACACACCACAGGTGTGCTATAATGTGATAATGCAGTCAAAGCACAAAAAAAAATACCTTATCAATGGCTTTTCCAACTCGGGATACACTGCTGTGAATGTCTTTGTGATCCGAGGCCAGCTTTTGGACTGTGTCTTTTATTCTTTTACAACACTGCGTCATAACAAGGGAAATCGTCCCCGACAAGTCCCCATCTTGATCTAGACAAAAGAGAGGAAAATTACCAACTTTGTTACAAACAAATAGGAATATTAAATCTCTTAATATGCACCAACATAAACAGACAAAAAGTGGGATTAAAGAAATGCAATCTAGAGAGTATTTGCAAAGCAAGATCAGCTTAACTGAAGGCAGGTATAAGGAATTCACCTGTATGAAAGCTCTCCTATGGAATTAGGAATCCAGTCGAGTGCACAATAACCCTGAACAAGTGCAAGAGTTTAAAAATTTAATGTAAAGGTCTCATGTATCTCAGTCACAGCAGATGAATAAACATCTCAAAGTAACACTCAGTTCACAAATCTCTAAGGACATAACAGGAGGATATTGAGGCTACTACAGGATCAGATTTCTTTTAGAACAGCCCCTAAAGGTACATGAGAACAAAGTTTTACTTCAACAGGGTGCAAGCAAAATGAGGGTCCAAGGAAAATGTGGATTAATGATGGCCAGTTCTTGCCCCAGAAGCCACCCACTGCTATTGGACCCTGTGTTTGAGCTGTATGAAGCTTCTGCTTCCTGACTTGTGGCAGTAGCTCTGCACAGTCTCCAATTCCCCTCAATGCATGAGAGGCAGTCCATGGAGGACCTGTGGACCTTGTTATGAGATTTATTCTCTAGAACAGTGACATTTCTTAGCTGATGTCCAACAGGTTTCCTGCTGTATGACCCACTCTGTGAAGAAAATAATAAACAGGACAGGTTTACAGGCCCCTGACCACATCACAGAATTTCCCAGCTTACACCCTTTGTGCCTTGATTCAAACATCACTCAGAAGCCTGAGTCAGAAAAAAACCCCTTTCTTTTTCTTTGGTGCTTTACTCCAGTCCTTTCTTCCTGCTTTTGATTTAAAAATACCAGAAAAATCTCCCTTCCAGTCATACCTCTGAAGGTCTCTCCTTTCTCAAAGTTCTTTCTATAAGGAGGATTTTTCCTTTAGGGACACAGCCTTTCACTGCATGGGAAGGCTAATTTAAGTGAGAGAGCAACTCAGAAACGTTTCCCTAATATTCCAGACCCAAAACTTTCATGTGAAAAAAACAAAATTACCAAAATATCTCTTTAGAAGAAGGATTTTATGGAAAATGTGTTTGCTTTTTAAGTTTGTTCCTTTTTGATTTCATATTTGAACACATCTTTGCTTTCAGCAGCGTGTTAAGAGTTCAGTTTCTGGAGAGAGCAAGGGGAATCCAGAAAAAACTGCAATCATAGGGAGGTAGATAATAATTTCAAAGCCACTTTTTCTAGACACCTTCCCTCTTGCACCCTCTGAATGCTGCTGCTGACACTGTCACACACAGCAAGCAGCTCCTGTCCAGCCCCAAATGCCCCTGCTGGGGAAGTTTCAACAGCATTTTTCCAATAGCCATGGGGTTTTTAAAACAAAAATAGAGCTTTACCATGCTTTATTCTCTCTCCAGTCCCACAAAGCCAAGGATCATCTCCTGGGCAAAAGGCTAAAGGGGCTCTGTGGTTTGGGTTTTAAGTGGCTGAGTGAGGAGTAATGGGACTGAAACAGGCACTTCAGTGATTCTATGCATCCCAAATTAAAACCGAAAAATTCCACTCAATTATTCCAAAAAGTTCATCTCCCCAAATTATTTCAAGAATAATCATTATTTCTTAGTTGGTACTTAATTTTTATGACAAACCTTTAAAATAGCATGAAGGATCTTTAAGTGCCTCATGAATTTTGCCATGGCAAAATGACCAGCCAGAGATTATGCAACAAGCAAAATGGAACTGCTCATTCCCCAACAAACAGAAAGTCTAAAATGCACTTTCTGAAAGCCATTAAGCTAAAACCCAAACAAGCCATATGGGTGCCTGCTTTCACTCCAAGCAAAGAAGTGAATTATTGGCCCCTGACATAGTAGCAAAAACCCAACTCCAGTAAAGCAGTGAAAATGTCTACAGAGGAAAAGCCATCAGAGCTATAAAAGGCTTCCCCTCTGCATTCCTCTCAGCTCCAACCAAACTATGAGTTACTTGCACTGAAGAAAACCTGCAGCCATCCCTCCTGACAATTCAAGGTTCACAAGACAGAGAGACAGCTTCTCTCTGTGATGTGTGTGCACAGTCACAATTAAAAAAAGAAAAATTAAATATATTGGCCCACAAACACTGAGCACAGAGCAGAGTCCAAAGCCAAGTTTACTCAGCCAGACACACTTATACCATCCAAGAATATGCAATCCTTGGCTACTCCAGAAAGACAGATTTATTAAAGGAACAGAGAAGAAAAACAAACTTTGTCTTCCCATTCACAGGCTGAGCATAGGCTGCTCTGCCCTTGGGCTTAGCATGAAATCAGCTCAAGACATTTTAATACACTGGGGGGAGGAGAGAAGAAAACCAGTTTAGAGGTTAAAGCAATTTTTAATAGTTTCTTTTTCTCCACCCACTTCCTTTTTTATCCACTGCCTATTTAACGTCTTCATATATCTTTGTTCTCAGATCTTGTGCTAACCACTTCTTCAGCAGTGAGGGCTTTCATTTCTCTTTCTTTTTTCCTTCAAAATTACATCCAGAAGCCTATTTCTCCAGTTCATAGCCCTGAATTAGACTTCCACATTAAGACATCTGCCTGCTTTTAATTCCATCCATTTTCAAAAATCCTCAAGACAGTGTATAAAAACTGAAAATACCTGCTCTTTTTAGAAAGTTACAAATAATATGTTAAAGAAAAAAGGAAACAGTAAGAATTTTGGCCCTTATGAATCCAGCTTTCTAAACTTGAAGAGCCCCCAGATGTCTGAGGGTGCACTAACAATGTATTGGCTTCATTCTAGAGCACTTATGAAAAGAAAGCTCAATTTGGGATGTGCTCTCTGGGACAGCATCACCTGGTAAGTGCTAAAATTATGTCCAAGGTCCTCACTGGATAGTGCCAAAAACCACTAATCCAAGCTTGGATGGAAAACCCAACGAGGACCCTGAAGGAATCACACACTGGAACCTTCTAAATTCATTACAAAGGCAGTAAAAGCTCTGGAGCTGCAACAGGAATGTCAGTCAAACCTTTACAGCCCAACAAAGACCAACACAGCTCTCCAGGCAAGGTTAGCACCTCAGTTTGTGAAGACACATATTTTAGTGACTGTCCTCAACGCCCAAACTGTTTCAAACAGCACAAATAACAGTTACTGAAACAGTTCAAAACGATGCCAAAAAGACCAAGCCTTATTCAATCCCAAATAAACGCCTCACAATCAGAATTCCATGTTTGCTCTCTATAGAAACTTCTGGGTACACACAGAGCAGCTCCAGCACACTCGTGCTTGTGTTCCTGGAATTATCCACACTGCTGAGTGAGCTTTGCACCTGTGTTTGCACACGACCACGGCAAACACGTTGTCCCCCAACCAAACGAAAACAAAGGCAGAGCGACAGCACAGTTGCTCTCAATTTTGGTCTCAGGAGCTTGCAAGTTCCTATTTTTAATGCCTGAGCCATCACTCGCTTCCTGCATGGCCTTGGGTAAATCACTTCAGCTGCCTCTCCGCTCCCTCCCACTCCGATAAACACGGCACTACCTCCATCCATCTCCAGGATTTCGCAAGGTTTAATCGCCCCGTGTTTACACGCTCACAAGTGCCCAGCATCAGCTGTGACACAGAGACGAGGCTTGTTTACCTCCTGCTGAACGCGGCTTTACCCCCAACACCGCCAAAGCCAGCCACAGCAAAGAACACAACTCAGGGACACAGGAAAAGAGACGAGAAAAGAAAAGAAAAGGGGGCGGGGAGTGGAGGGGGGAAAGCAAACAGGTCAGCTCTGCCCGTATTTCCTCTGTATTTCCCCTGGGGTGAGCAACCCCTTTGTAACCCAGCATAAAGGGTTATGAACACGCTGACCAGGATCACGCCAGACCTGCTGACCAGGAACAAACCAACCTCTCCAACACACGAGGCAGGAGGGGCCCGGGAGGGCCGGGATTGATCACAGAATCATGAAATATGCTGAGCTGGAAGGGACCCACCAGAACCATCGAGTGCGGCTCCTGGCCCTGCACAGTACAGCCCCAAAAATCCCACCATGGGCCTGAGAGCATCGTCCCAACGCTTACTGAACTCTGTCAGTGCTGTGACCACTTCCCTGGGGAGCCTGTCCCAGTGCCCAACCACTCTCTGGGTGAAAAGCCTTTTTGTGATACCCAACCTAAATCTAAATCTCCCCTGCCCCCTCCTTGTAAATGTTCCCTGTCAACAATTCCCCAAGCTCCGGGGGCCGAGGGGGAAGACCCCCGGCTCAACCCGCAACCCTCGGGATGGGGGGTCCCTGGAGCAAGGGCTCTCCTTAGGGGGGTTCCCAGCCCACAAAGCTCGAAGTTTTAAGGGGTGTCCAGCCCACAGCGCGCCAAATTTTGGGCTTCCCCTCCCCGGAGGGAGGAGCGGGGCCGCGTCCCCTCGGCAGAGGAGGGCGCAGGGGGGAGGGGGGGGGTCTCCACGTACTCTCGGTCTGCAGGATCTCCCTGCGCAGCCCTCCCGCGTACTGGATCAGCTCCTCCAGGCTGCGCTCGCAGAGCTGCCCGTATCCCGAGAACTTCTGCAGCACCTTCTCCAGCTCCCGCTCCACAGTCACGCACTGGTCCATCGCGCCCGGGCCGCGCTGCTCCTCCTCCTCCTCGTCCTGCTCCTCCTGCTGCCCCGCGGCCGGGCCCCCCGCGCCGCCCGGGCCCCCCGCCAGCCCCGGCCCCCGCCCGGCCCCGGCCCC